>CM047430.1:71931665-71992194 GCA_026168455.1 Theocolax elegans | reverse complement strand
TGCGCGCATTCCCCAGAACAGACAACCTTTTTCAACCGTTAGTTCAAATCTTATTTTGTAATAACGTTTTTTTTCCTCAGATAGTTCATTACAACTAGGCCAATCATTTGTTACATAATAAATAATATCACGTATAATTAAGTCTCGTTTACTTTCTGTCTCGAGCATTTTACTTTCAAAAGCCGTCGAAATGTCATCAAACAACTTTATAAACCAAGGATTAGGATCATGTATGTCTGAAATATTTGTTGTGTCTTCTATTGGAAGTCGCGACAATGTATCTACATTCGCGTTTTTCTCTGATTTAACGTGTTCAATTCGATATTTAAATCCCGACAAAAAATAAGCATAACGCTGTAGTCTGTTATCCGCTGTTTGAGGTAATCCTTGATCCACCATCACACCGAATTGTATAAGTCCTCGAGGACGAGGACGTTGCGACCCAAGGACGTGTTACGGACCTGACCAGAGGTCCGCAACGTTACTTCTTCTCACGGTGCATCTCCGCGAGATAAGCACCTGCAAGCTGCGTCAGCAGAGTCCGAACGACGAGTGCGAAGACGCTCTTAATATAAGGAGTCTCACGTTAGATCATGTGAAGAACAGACGTGTCTGAATAAATGCCTGTATAACCATAACGATAATTATTTAATTGACCACACCCGATCCCAATAGATCCTATTGGTAAGAGAATCGACACCTTTACGCCCGTAACAATATATACTGTATAAATTGAAATGTATTAAATTTATTAAGATTAAAACAAAACATTGTTATAGATAAAAGCAACTTTAAAACTGATAATTCAAAAAAATTACATGTGATAAAAAGTTCACAAAAATACTTTTAACTGCTGTTGCTTTAAATTAACAAGAAATGAAACTTTTCACGTTTTCGCATAACCGCATAAATTTCAAGTCTTTAAATCAAATCGCTCGCGAAGATACGAAAGTCGAAACGCTCAAAAGTCAATTATTGTATCGAATCACTCAAGAAAAACGATTCTCAAAAAAAAAAGTTGACTTTTCGTGTCTCCTTTTGATTGGTCAATAAATTTTAATTCATGCCCAAATCGCGTTAAGAGGGTGAACTTCATTTTTCTAGCTTTTTTTTTCGTTCACCCTCGCTTATTGTAGACAGTATATAAGAGCCCTGCACCTATATATGTATATATTTCTCCACGTCGAATCCGTCACGCATTTCACGAGTACCCTAAATCGCGTGCCCTTCCCATATACATGGTCCGTTTCCTCTTATTTTTTTTCCTTTCTCCCGTTCGAAATCGCCATGTAAAAGAAATTCACTCGGAGACTTTACACGGGCGTCATAAGCCAGTTCACTTAATTTAAAGATCGTCGAGCGAACGAGAAATTTTTCATAGGGCGTATGTAGAAAGAAGAGACGTGGCCACCCTCGGATATGTATATATATAGGTTTTTGTTCCCTCTTTTATAATCCAAGCATTTCGCTTTACAGTTCATTTGACTTGCGGTTCTCGGTCTATTTGTTATTTTTCCATTTCACTTAGAAAGCTCATCGAAACAGGTAATTTCAATTACACCGTTCGTATACTTATATAAATGTGAATAATAAAAAAAAATTTTTTTTTCTCAACTCGACTTGGTATTGTTAATAAAACTTGCACGCGGAGGTATAATTATTTCATCTATTAAAATTAACGATCTAAATGATTTGGATTAAAATGTACGGCAGCATAATGGTACAGCTTTTGAAAAGTAAAAGTTTAGCCCTCGTCTAGATTAGGGATTTTTTAAAAAAGAATTATATAAATTTTACGTATACATATGAAAAAATACAACGGAGAATACGGATTCAATTTAAGAAAGTATATGTTTGATTACATTAATCAAATAATATTATTTTTTTTTAAAGAATTAATATACAACGCGAGAGATAATTTGTTCTAAAATGTATATCTAAATGTTTTGAATAAATGTTGTAGTGTTAGTATATTTAAATTTGAAAATGGCTATCGAATATGAACAAAATTTTCAATTTGATTCTAATTTTTGATACAATAATAAAAATGAAGAATAACAATAAAGTAATTTTCGTCCATTTTTTTTCTGAATGTGTAGTTACTTTAACCTCATCGTTTTTGTTTAAGAATAGATTGGAAATGTGATAAATTTTACTATAGAATATAGACTACAATATTGAATATATTTAATAAGATGTATGACTCAGAAAATAGTCATTATTTACTTATTTTATAAACAAATATATAGATTTTTGTAAAATAAAATATTCAAAAGTTTCCAGATTTTTAAGTCGATAATTTGATTACGACGTTTGGGTCGAAAGTTTGCAGTCTTTTTTGTTTATTCAATCATTATTAACAAAAATTGTTTTTTCTTTAAAAATCAAAACGCCAGGCCCTTCCTTATGTTTTAAACTATCCGTATGAATTTTGTTCAGATTTTTAATTCAATGTCTTAGATATAATTATTGGGTTGGAAGGTGCAGACACTCCTGTAATTTGGGTATGAACGACATTCCGTTAATAAAAACGTATTTACGCATTACTAGAAAAACAATTATAGAAATGGTAGGATTAGACAATTATATTTTTTGACTATATAAGATATAAATTAGTGTTACTAAATATACAGTAACTTGGAAACTTCCGTCAAAATATTGTCGTTACATTCACTTAACGTAAAAATTTCATTCGAATACAGTTTTTACTTTATTACATACAGTTAGTTTATTTTAAATTAAATTAATACAAATAGTATACATCACATTTGTAAAAATAGAACACATAGTGATTCATACATTAATTATTTTCTTCTCTCCTTGTAATCGATGCGTCGATTTCTAAAAAAAAAAATGTTAAATCGAGGGATACATAACGACGTTTTTTATTGGCATAGCACGGTAGGAAACTCGCAGGAGAAGGAAAATTTTCGCCGGAATCCCGTCGTCCTCGGCAGGATAAGAGGCATCTGGCAAATTGTCGATCTTATATACGCGAGGCCCCGCGAAGCAACAGCTTGGGCAAATCGAGAGTACGCCTCGAGAAGTTACGAACGAAGCATCTCTAGCTGTCTCTTCCCCGAAGGCTTGTACAACAGAGGAGGAGAGACCGGGTGATCTGCAATTCAAAGAGAACGATCCATCTTGCGAGTTGCCAGGATTCAATCGTCGGCATTTGTTTGTGAAATCAGTCCCGCAGGATTTGGCTCGTGGTCCCTTCTTCTTATTCTTCTTTCTCGAATAACGTTTCGCCGCGCGTCTTTCGTTTTTACCCACTTGATTACCCATACCTCGTTATCGTTCTCTATTCTATATTAATTTACACCTCGTGGTTAATTGTAACTATTATATTCACAATCGATTCGATTTCGTTTTGAAGATATCGGATTTTTAACTGCTCGGTATATATATAGGCATGGAATATAAAAATCGTGAATTTTGATATTCTCAACGTTTTTGTACATGGACATGATTATATTCAATTTCGTTTCGTGTGTATATATACATAATGATCGATTATCAATCGGCGATCATCGTATTAAATAGAAATCGTTGAATGCAGCGAGAATAAGATTAATTATCAAAAAAGGATACGAGAATATAAATATTTAGAGAGAAAAAAATATGTTAATAACATAATAATGGCGGAGCGCGCGAAAATCCCAAGACCAATACAAGGAGAATGCAAAGCGATGGTCGTTCGCTTCTGTATAATGCACGGTCCTAATAAGGTCGTTTATATTTATATTCAGCGCCAGACCTGTTTTTATACCGTCGAAGGGTGGCGCGCGACAGGGGCGGAACTTATTCCACTTTATTTTTTTTCGTCTCTCTCTCTCTCTCTCTCTCTCTCTCTCTCTCTCTCTTTATGTAGGCAAGCCAAGTGGACCGGCATTTTCGGAAAAAGAATCCTGGTCGTCGAGGAATACATTTTCGAGCCTCGTCCTTCTTTCTCCCTTGAGCCAGAAACTGTGGCTTTTCTCTCCTATCTATGATTTTATCCCTATTGCGCTTTGCACGCTTCACTGCTTTTCCAAGAGTTACTTGCTTTTTCTTCTTCTATTCGGTGATTTTTTTCTCTTTCTTTATCCCTTTGTCATGTAGATTACTTTAAATGTATAGAATCAAAAAATAATAATGCGATTATTTTCATTGCGTTTCATTTATTTATTGCTTTGGATGATGTGATATGCGGAGAGGTTATTATATATTCGGTATGTGTAATAGTGATTTTAATTTTCAACTTTGAACTATCAGAGAGAGGTCACGACCTTTGGATTATGGATCTTATCCAAACTTTAGGACTTGTTTTGTAATATAGAAAAGCATTTAAAAAAAATATTAAAAAATATATGCTTCACGTTAATTGCTTATAACTCCGAAACGACTTACTAAAGATACTCGAGAAAGTTTAAAAGAAAATTTGGATCGAGTGGTTTGGATTAAAAAAAAGAAACCCAAATCCGTCTATTAAATCAAGGGTTATAGCATAAATAAGAAATATAGCAATTTTTAGCTACAAAATTAATCATTCCATTTAAGCTAAAATTTGATGCATCTCTTATTTTTGCTATAACTCTCGATCTACTACACAATTAACGTGAAGCATATATTTTTTAATATTTCCCTTTAATTGCGTATAAATTTGATAAAATGCCCATGGGATTCTAAAATTCTGACTTTACTCATATTTCTTCTATATTACAAAACAAATCTTAAAGTTTGAATAAGATCCGTAATCCAAAGGTCATGACCTCTCCTTGTAAGTTCGGTTGCTATTTTAGGTTTAACTGCTCATAGGAAATAAAATTTACGTACATAATTCTACAATAGTAGAAAATAAGTCGATTCAGACGATGGCTTTTGAATAATCATTTCAAAAATAAATCGTTTAAATTAATCATTTTTAAAATAACATCGATAAAGTCGCGCGAAGAAGCAGTTTAGAGCATTATTCACTACATACACTGAGAAAAAAAATTATTCATTCAATGAATTTGTGGAATTAAAAATTGATAGTAATTGAATCAATACTTTCATATACTTATTCGAAATAACATAAATCTTTACACCAATGAAATATGTCATTAAGGTATTCCGAATTATCCAAGTACTAGCTTCACTGAATTGGTAATTACAATAATGAATGAATTCATAAAATCAATAACAGGCATAATTATGTTTCAATCATAGAGAATTATAAGAATAATTCTATGAGTAATTGAAATAATTCTATAAAAATTTACATAATTAAATATGTCATTGAATTTATAACATATATGTTATTCAAATTAATTAAAAAAATCAAACTAATGAATTCATGGAATTGTCTTGAGGAATTTGTTAATGGGAATAATTCCGTAATATGCATTATTGTAATGAAATATTTTTATGTCACTCCAATCAGAAAATTTTTATTTTTGAAAAATAGTGATTAATAATGTCATTATGCCAATTATCATTGGAATTGACACAATTACTTGCGCGAATTATTATATCACGATTACAATACATTCATCGTGAACAAGTCTTCATGGAATTGTCTTGATTAAATTGTTAATGAAGACAATTACGTAAATGCATTATGGTAATAAAATATTTCATTATCACCCTGTCATCGAATATTTTATTTTTGAAAAATATTGATGGAGAACGTTTGTAAACCAATGTACACTGTAATTGAAACGATCCTCCAATTTATTGATATGCGGGGATTCACATAAAATAGTTCCGCAACGTACGGTAGGTGGCTGACGGAATCTCGCAAGTGCTAAGTTTTGTCTCAGTTAGTATATAAGAACATTTCAAAGTTACTCGTTCATATAAATAGTTTGCGATGCGATTGCGAAACATTGCGTTTATATGCGACTGCGAATCTTTCTAAGCGAATCTTACTAAAGATACTCGAGAAAGTTTAAAAGAAAATTTGGATCGAGTGGTTTGGATTAAAAAAAAGAAACCCAAATCCGTCTATTAAATCAAGGGTTATAGCATAAATAAGAAATGTAGCAATTTTTAGCTACAAAATTAATCATTCCATTTAAGCTAAAATTTGATGCATCTCTTATTTTTTCTATAACTCTCGATCTACTACACAATTAACGTGAAGCATATATTTTTTAATATTTCCCTTTAATTGCGTATAAATTTGATAAAATGCCCATGGGATTCTAAAATTCTGACTTTACTCATATTTCTTCTATATTACAAAACAAATCTTAAAGTTTGAATAAGATCCGTAATCCAAAGGTCATGACCTCTCCTTGTAAGTTCGGTTGCTATTTTAGGTTTAACCGCTCATAGGAAATAAAATTATACGTACATAATTCTACAATAGTAGAAAATAAGTCGATTCAGACGATGGCTTTTGAATAATCATTTCAAAAATAAATCGTTTAAATTAATCATTTTTAAAATAACATCGATAATGTCGCGCGAAGAAGCAGTTTAGAGCATTATTCACTACATACACTGAGAAAAAAAAATTAATTCATTCAATGAATTTGTGGAATTAAAAATTGATAGTAATTGAATCAATACTTTCATATACTTATTCGAATAACATAAATCTTTACACCAATGAAATATGTCATTAAGGTATTCCTAATTATCCAAGTACTAGCTTCAATGAATTAGGTAATTACAATAATGAAATGAATTCATAAAATCAATAACAGGCATAATTATGTTTCAATCATAGAGAATTATAAGAATAATTCTATGAAGTAATTGAAATAATTCTATAAAAAATTTACATAATTAAATATGTCATTGAATTTATAACATATATGTTATTCAAATTAAATTATAAAAAAATCAAACTAATGAATTCATGGAATTGTCTTGAGGAATTTGTTAATGGGAATAATTCCGTAAATATGCATTATTGTAATGAAATATTTTATTGTCACTCCAATCAGAAAATTTTTTATTTTTGAAAAATATTGATTAATAATGTCATTATGCCAATTATCATTGGAATTGACACAATTACTTGCGCGAATTATATATTCACGATTAAATACATTCATCGTGAACAAGTCTTCATGGAATTGTCTTGATTAAATTGTTAATGAAGACAATTACGTAAATGCATTATGGTAATAAAATATTCATTATCACCCTGTCATAGAATATTTTATTTTTGAAAAATATTGATGGAGAACGTTTGTAAACCAATGTACACTGTAATTGAAACGATCCTCCAATTTTATTGATATGCGGGGATTCACATAAAATAGTTCCGCAACGTACGGTAGGTGGCTGACGGAATCTCGCAAGTGCTAAGTTTTGTCTCAGTTAGTATATAAGAACATTTCAAAGTTACTCGTTCATATAAATAGTTTGCGATGCGATTGCGAAACATTGCGTTTATATGCGACTGCGAATCTTTCTAAGCGAATCTTTCTAAAGTGCCAAAGGCCGAATAATATAAGTGCGAAGGTATATAGGTAGGAAAAATTTGTAAAAATGAATGTGGTTTGAAGACTCTATAGAAGTCTACCTAATAATGTAAGTTAATGGTACGATAAAGTAATACGAGTTCAGACAAATAATTCAAATAATAAAAATAAAAAAATTTTTTTCCTATTCTTAGATTACAATTAAATATGTATTTAAAGCAATGAAATATATCACTTGATAGAACGAAATGAGTTCATTCATTTAATAAACTAATGTATATCATTGGAATAATATAATTCTATTGATTTGATTACATATAGTTTAATACCAATGCCGTTAGGACCATAAATATAAAGAAATATGTAACAGATACAATAAATTAAGAATTATTTGAACTATTAAATTCGCTATTGGTTCAAGTACGTAACACCTTTAGTTTAATTCCTTTCAAGTATTTAATTCAATTACCAATAATTAATCGTGAATATACAATGAAATATGGAATCGTGTGTATGTCATTTTTTTTCTCAGTGTATATTTACATATTCACATTATTAAAATAATGTAAAAAATATACGTGTATTATTTAAAGTTGATATGTTTTAAATTTAAATAAAGTGTTTTAAATATTCGATGGAAAATGTTGAAAGAATTTGGTGTACCAGCGCTGCAAGTACAATCTATTTTTTTAATATAATAATAATTGTATGGTAATATTAACCAATAATTGACATTCTTATTATTTATTTAAAAATATTAAACCAAATTCAGTTTGTTGATTAAGTAAAATAGAAGATTTATTAAAAATATAATTTCTCTTCTTTATGTATAATAAATAAGAAATGTTGTTATTATCATCACTTATAACACGATGTTAAAAACTATATAAACTATTAACTATATATATATTAGATTTACTGTTTAATACTAGTATACATACATATAATCAATTAGTAATTTTCTTATACGTTTCTGGACCTTTATCAAATTAAAAAAAACCGAAGAACGCCTTCAAATTCAAAAACGTGGCAATACATATACGTTCTTGAATTTATAACATATATGTTATTCAAATTAAATTATAAAAAAATCAAACTAATGACTTCATGGAATTGTCTTGAGGAATTTGTTAATGGGAATAATTCCGTAAATATGCATATTGTAATGAAATATTTTATTGTCACTCCAATCAGAAAATTTTTTATTTTTGAAAAATATTGATTAATAATGTCATTATGCCAATTATCATTGGAATTGACACAATTACTTGCGCGAATTATATATTCACGATTAAATACATTCATCGTGAACAAGTCTTCATGGAATTGTCTTGATTAAATTGTTAATGAAGACAATTACGTAAATGCATTATGGTAATAAAATATTCATTATCACCCTGTCATAGAATATTTTATTTTTGAAAATATTGATGGAGAACGTTTGTAAACCAATGTACACTGTAATTGAAACGATCCTCCAATTTATTGATATGCGGGGATTCACATAAAATAGTTCCGCAACGTACGGTAGGTGGCTGACGGAATCTCGCAAGTGCTAAGTTTTGTCTCAGTTAGTATATAAGAACATTTCAAAGTTACTCGTTCATATAAATAGTTTGCGATGCGATTGCGAAACATTGCGTTTATATGCGACTGCGAATCTTTCTAAGCGAATCTTTCTAAAGTGCCAAAGGCCGAATAATATAAGTGCGAAGGTATATAGGTAGGAAAAATTTGTAAAAATGAATGTGGTTGAAGACTCTATAGAAGTCTACCTAATAATGTAAGTTAATGGTACGATAAAGTAATACGAGTTCAGACAAATAATTCAAATAATAAAAATAAAAAAATTTTTTTCCTATTCTTAGATTACAATTAAATATGTATTTAAAGCAATGAAATATATCACTTGATAGAACGAAATGAGTTCATTCATTTAATAAACTAATGTATATCATTGGAATAATATAATTCTATTGATTTGATTACATATAGTTTAATACCAATGCCGTTAGGACCATAAATATAAAGAAATATGTAACAGATACAATAAATTAAGAATTATTTGAACTATTAAATTCGCTATTGGTTCAAGTACGTAACACCTTTAGTTTAATTCCTTTCAAGTATTTAATTCAATTACCAATAATTAATCGTGAATATACAATGAAATATGGAATCGTGTGTATGATCATTTTTTTTTTCTCAGTGTATATTTACATATTCACATTATTAAAATAATGTAAAAAATATACGTGTAATTATTTAAAGTTGATATGTTTTAAATTTAATATAAAGTGTTTTAAATATTCGATGGAAAATGTTGAAAGAATTTGGTGTACCAGCGCTGCAAGTACAATCTATTTTTTTAATATAATAATAATTGTATGGTAATATTAACCAATAATTGACATTCTTATTATTTATTTAAAAATATTAAACCAAATTCAGTTTGTTGATTAAGTAAAATTAGAAGATTTATTAAAAATATAATTTCTCTTCTTTATGTATAATAAATAAGAAATGTTGTTATTATCATCACTTATAACACGATGTTAAAAACTATATAAACTATTAACTATATATATATATTAGATTTACTGTTTAATACTAGTATACATACATATAATCAATTAGTAATTTTCTTATACGTTTCTGGACCTTTATCAAATTAAAAAAAACCGAAGAACGCCTTCAAATTAAAAAACGTGGCAATACATATACGTTCTTGAATTTTTGACATAAAATTTCATACGTTCTGAGAAAATCAATGACTCAAATCAACTTGAACACCTCCTTGAAAAAAGAAGCTAGAAAAATTTGATTATATGTTCCGCCGATATAAATTAATATTTGTTTCCAATATATAAACGTTAATTCGTTGCATATTTAATTAATAACTTTCAAGTAGCAATTTCCAAATTAACTCCAGAAAAAAACAAAAATTCAGCGCTTTCGAGCTGCAGGTGACTTTATTTAAAACGAAAAAAAGGAACAATTTACTTTACGATAAGAAGAGGAATATATTTTTTTTTTGAACAGTTTACCCATGCGCGATTGAGTTAAAGCAGATTGGTCTTGAATTCCTGTCGGAAAGTTTGTTCTCTCGGTGACGCTCGTGCGTGGGGGTGTACATATACGTATATATACATATAGACGGCGTTGGCCGTCGTGAAGCAGATCCGCGCGAGAGAGCCCATAAAGTGGACCCCAACGTGGCTCGGCATCCCCAATGCCGAATCTCGCTTTTCCCCCTTTGAGAAAAAGAAGCTTAGAAGTGAGGGAGTCGAGTCGACCGAGGGCGAGAGAGAAAGAGAGAGAGGGAAAAGTCGAATGGCCGGAGAAAATTATTGCTCTCCTTATACATTCGTCGGATCCGATCGGGGGCTACGACGAATAATTCGATCCCAAGGAAATCGAAGGCGACGCGCGAGAGGAGGCCGCTATACATATACCGCGCCGAGTGAGGGCCGGTTTAATGTAACGCGCGCAGAGAGAGAGAGAGAGAGAGGGAGATGGATCACCGGCGAGCATGAAGTGGCTTTATTATCCTAGCCAGAGGGATGCCCCCCCCCCACCCTCTTCACCCTTACTTTACTCGACGTAAAAATTTAATCTTTATTGCGGCTATAATCGCGCGATTCCTAATATCCCGGCTGTATTTATTTGGTAATTTAAACAAACTTTATATCGGCGGGGGTAATATTTTTATGCATTTGAATGTTATTGAAATATTAGTGTAGAAATGATTTGTTTTATTCGTTTGAAAATCCTGTATGTTTATATATTTTATATTTTACATAAAATAGAATAGTAATCGCGATTACGATCTGTTTACTATGTGATGTATGCTGTTATGTGATAGTGTACGTCTAGTTTTAGAATTATAGTTACGATATTAATTATTATTTAATTTGCAAAAGAATGATATTTTTAATATAAATTCAAGCCGTCTTTAATAAAAATCATAATTTTCTGGTTGGTTAGTCTTCCCTCACCGCTAGAGGGAGACGTGCGACCGTCTTTTTGACTTGCATATCCTTTTTGTTATTACGCGGAAAAAAATCTAACATTATAGGTATAACCGAAGATTTAGGCGGTTAAACAGCTTGATTAACGGGGTGCCATAGTCAATATTTATCCACCCTACCTTATCGGCAATCGCGATTATTAGTAATAAATTTGTAAATAAAACAGTATGTGAAAAAATAAGAGAAGAGGCGCCTTCATTTATTGATAATATAACTATGTGCTGAAATTCAGATTAAAATTATATTGTGTTTTTGAGAAAAGTCTTTATAAAAATGGGAACCTATAACCTCAACGAGGTTAAAAAATTTGATATTTTTGGTAAGACTTTTCTCGCAAACGCAAAAATATTTTAATCTAAAATTCAGCACACAGTTAGATTGTCAATAAACGAAGGCGCTTCTTCTCTTATTTTTTCACATACGGTTCTACTTTTTTATTAATTAATCATCCAAAATTGAGTATGGAACCCCCTTAATTTGGGTGAATTGTTTATAGTTCCGCCATAACATGCATCTGCGCCAATGCTACGTAAACTTTTGGTTACGTGTCAAAAGTCACGTTGACGTCAGAACCGACAGCTTGCAAGTCAGGATTCATCTTATATATATATACACGTACTTTCGATATTTTGATTTACAAAATATATTTATATTTTTGGACTTATCACTTCAATGTAACAAATAAATATAATAATAATATTATCCCTATGTTGATTTTGACTGATCTGCCAGGGGTGGTCATGACGGTAAATTATAAAGGTTATATATATTATTGCTTGACACCTTTTATATGCTATTTTACCTTAACCACATTGAGTCGAACTAGTATTACATTGTTCCCATGTGTTTATGTATGTAACGGTATGTTGAATATCATACCGACATCGTGGTTCATTTTAGGGCGTAAAAATCTTGAAATCCTCACTGAAGGAGTTCAAACTTCCTTTGAACAGCTGAGGCAACGTGTTACGAGTAATGTTGCATGTAGTAAAAGTTGATAGATTTTGAGATAAATAGATGTGAGCACACCTGCTGTTGATAAATTTAACGATTTGAGATTGCAATAACTTTTAAATTAATTCCAGTTTTTAAAAAATTTTTTTCCCGTTTTTTGAAAAATAATTTGCTATAGCAGTAATATACCAAGGTTAAATGAAACTATAATTTTCCCATTAATTGGCTGAGAAAACGAAACCTAAAATATGGTGAATATTAAAATGATCCTTATATATATATTTAAGTTGTATGTATCATATTTATAAATGATCTATAGAAAAACTAAAATATACTTTTCCGTTAAATGTTGAATGTTGTATTATCTCCGAACCAAATGTAAATAATAAGGCCTGTAAAATCATACGTTATTTCTTAGAAAAATGCGAACTCTGTATATTGTCACGGGCATAAAAAAAATAAAACTATGTTAAAACTATATTCTGTTAAGTATATGCACCTAATGTATAAGAATGCGTATAACAATGCAAAGCATAAAAGATTAACTACTTATAAATATTTAATATGTACTTATATAAGCTTTGTATAAAGCTGAACAAAACAAAAAAAAACAGTTGTATGCATAGTGGATAAATACATAAACCCTGGTGATCCAAGTGAAGGTCTATATTGCCTGCAATTTGTTTAATTGGACCGATGACCGATCCGACCATCAACACTCGGGACAAGGGAACGCCACGTTGAATTAGGCATATATCCTATACAGATGCGTTAGCTGCGCGACACGTTTACGCGTGTCATTGTCCCTGACAGGGTTAAACATATGATACTTCAAACCCATGAGTCACTGGGTAACCACTACGAGTTCTATAGTCATCAATCTCGCACTTATACATTTCAATCCATTACCATTACCTTACATATTTCATGTACGTGACTCCCTCTCTCTCTCTCTCTCTCTCCCTGCATGTGTACGTGCGTGTGCGAATACCTACATCAACGAACGTATTTTGAATCTTGATTCCTCTCGCGGAGAAAGGCAAAGACAAAAGAAGCGCAAAATGTAATGTATATATGTACGTATATAGGATAAATTGGGGAGAAAGGAAAGAAAAATTCAAGCGCGGCAAAGAGAGAAGAAGGGGTGGCAAAAGCGGCGTCCGGGTGCAGCCTCCTTTGCCAACGGAAACCGAGGAGTCGCCACCCAGGCGGAACGTATCTCCCATCACGTATGGGGGGGCCAAACTCGCGTTTTTGCGATTCCTCGCATTTCCCATACACGTACCCGTATATACACGTATACATATATGTATACCTATATACCTATATTTATATTACACATATGCGTCCCTTTTTTTTTCATTTCGCTTCGTGTTTTTGCCGAGCATCGTCGCGGAAAATGGGATGTTTAATCAACTCGTCGATTTCGAGCGCGCGGATTCAGTAGCGGTGACCCAACGAGAAGAAGGAAAAAAAAAGAGCTCACGGGGGGTAATGTGGATTGATATAGGAAACTATATCTATATACGAAACGCGATGAAAAATTAATTTTCTCTATATACGGTGGTTTCTCTCGGTTGAATAAAATATTCTTAGACGTATTTTTCAGTTTAAACAAACATTTGATTATTCGTTTTGTATTTAACGATTACACTTTATCGAAATGATGATACGTTTGTTTATTTTATTGTGCAGTATTTATTTTTCAATATCGCTTAAAATCGACTGAAACGTTAATATTAATGCGGCAAATAAAGTAAAAAATGAAGATTGTGAAAAAACGAGAATATAACGCAAACAATAATTTTTGTAAAAAAAATGTTTATTTCTTATTATTATTATTATTATTATTATTTTTTAAATACAAACTATACTATTAGTTTAAACTGTATTATCAGTCTTGATCGTAACAACACTGTTTTTTTCTTATTCTCATGTTTACAACGCCGTAGACAATAACGTTCTTTAAAAATTTTATATATCGCTTTACAAATATTTGATATTTACATAATATGATTCTTGTTAAAATGTATATATATACATACATATATATGTCGTGTAAAAATTTAATTAAAAAAATGTCGTATATAATACGTATATATATATAGCGGTAAATGATAAATTCTACGCCGCAACTATCGATAACTGTGGTTCCCCGGATTTTTTTAAAGAATTTTGATATCTTAAAAATCTGTAGCCTTGCGTAAGCTGGGCTCCTAAATTAACGGTGTGACAAGCAAACAGCAGCATGTTCCTAGGTTGTACTTTGACGGAAAATCGTAGGAATACCATCGAGTAGAACGTTAACGCTGAAAAGTAAATATAAAATTATATTACATTTTTGATTTTAAAACAAAGATAAATATTATCATATGTTTTCTTTGTTTCAATTGTAAAGATTTAATTAACAATAATACCCAATGTCATTTTGCCGCTGATAAATTTTGGATCTTTCTGGGTATCCGATATAGCTGCTATCGGTATCATCCAATTGCAAAACGGACCCCAGAAGTGCGTGCTAGAACGAAAACAGATATTTCGTCATTATTATTTTGAATTAGCGTCAATCGAATTTCTTGATCGGGTTATATAAATCTATTTGTTAATTTAATGTATGTTCGTTCTCAATTATGTAAGAACAAAGCGATGCGAATTTTGAAATTTTAGAGGATTTATTGTTCTCTCGTTCGTCGCTTATTTTTCGCTTTGTTTGAGGAACAACGTGAATCTCTGTTCAGAGCCGCAATACATGATACATATATTTATTTAATATTTTAATTCATTACGAGGTACGTTTAAATTAATTTTTCATTAATTAATTAGATTCAGAGATATTTTACATATAACTTAGATTTATTTCGTACACGGCACCTTATCGTTTCAGTGAATTTTTCTTAAAATGTCAAATCGGAATAAAAATCAATTTTTTCGATATACTCGATCGACATGAAATATACATATTTAACTGTTAATTAATTATATTTCAAGATATAATAAATTAAAAAAAAAGAAATTGTTCTTTACTTGAATAACCAATTAAAAGAAACTTGACGCCAGATAATATATACATATAGCTAATTTTATGCATTTGCTTATTTAAATATTTTACTACAACGATGTCGTTAAGAAAACCGTCAAAAAATTGATTTTATCAATATCGAAAATACCCAACACATTAAATACAATATTATACCTATAATCCACTTCATTAATAATAAAATAAATAAATATTAATATTTTCAAAAAATGAGAATTTATCCCGCACTGTCTGATAGTTCAATATTATCTTAACAGCACATACATATACACTTAACACTGACATTTAAAAAAAAAACCCATATATCCTAGACACCCGGAAGTATCAAAACCTACTTAACACACACGTTTTGCATAGAAAAACAATTTTTTATTTCGTATCACAAAAGTTTTCCTCCACGAGGAGTAAATATATATTTATACATCGATTATTGCGATCTGACCATTTAAATTATATATAATATATGTATATATTAAATAAAAAAATGAATATAAATACACAAACCTCATAAAATAATCTTTCGTTTCTTTTTTACTAAGAATCTGCTTTAATCGTGACGCCATTCTCGTGTGTACTCGATAGTTTAATACAATTACGATAATATCTGAAATAGATAATATTAACGATTAAAAAAGTATGATACACATGTATATTACCTAAGGAATTAATTGTTAAATAAAAAGTAAAAGTGAATAATGTATGTGTACTTGTAGTAAACGGTCGCGCGTGCGTGTAGGATAAAAATCGAAACTTTGAATCGGGATGAAAGTAATCAGAAAAATTGATCAGCCGGTGGAGAACTCGAGGCAAATGGTATATATATGATCCCTGCACGTTCTAAGACTAGACGTAACACGTGATGATGCTGCTCTTCTGCGATAAAACGTTATCTTCCGAGTAACGGATCGGAGTCAAGGTTGACGTCATAAAACCAACCAGAATCACATATATATATATATATGTATATGTATATATATGTATGTACATGTATACACACTTGGATGAAAATTACCTCACGAAACAATAACAATTATTTTCTATATACCTATATATGTGTTTGATATATGTAATAAACGGTATAGTATTTCGTTCGACTGTGTGCGCGTGTGTACTCGTAAGTATATCGGTAAAAAGTGTAACAAACGAGTATAATTAGATTGCAATGAGAGCTGTTGACTACATCGTAAACAAGCTAGTTTTGAAATAGTTGGTCACTGCGCGAGCTCCGATCGGACACTGATGATGCGAGAGTTGCGGAAACGAGTTTTTACATCGCAGAGGATTGGTTCACGCCGATTTTAAAAGTGACCGGCTCGTTATTTGCATAACCTGACTCAAGTGAAACCAAGCCTCTAACCTCTATATGTATACCTTGTTTTTAATAATTATACGTTTATATACATATTCCTCGATACATTTACGATGCGCATATATACGCGCGCGTGTGTGTGTGTTTGTGTGTGTGTGTGTACGCGTGCGTCGGTGAACCGAGTAGTCGAGACGGCGTAGTATTCGACGATTATTTTATTCGATCTCTATATATTTCTATCGTACGCGATGTAAATGAAAATTATTGTCGCTGTATATGTTGTAGGACGTATTATTGTACGTTATCGAGTGATTGAGGGTAACGGAGTTTATATTCCAATTGTCAAAATAATTATCTTTTATATGTATATATATATGTTATATAAAAGATAAATTGGAAAATTTATTACGATATTTATATGAGAATATTTGTACAAATCTGCAATACATTTTTCTGTATTTAAAGCATAGTCATTTTTACGATTTTTATCAAGTCTGCAATTACATCTCGATTACTTAATAGCATTGTAATACAATTACGATAATATCTGAAATAGATAATATTAACGATTAAAAAAGTATGATACACATGTATATTACCTAAGGAATTAATTGTTAAATAAAAAGTAAAAGTGAATAATGTATGTGTACTTGTAGTAAACGGTCGCGCGTGCGTGTAGGATAAAAATCGAAACTTTGAATCGGGATGAAAGTAATCAGAAAAATTGATCAGCCGGTGGAGAACTCGAGGCAAATGGTATATATATGATCCCTGCACGTTCTAAGACTAGACGTAACACGTGATGATGCTGCTCTTCTGCGATAAAACGTTATCTTCCGAGTAACGGATCGGAGTCAAGGTTGACGTCATAAAACCAACCAGAATCACATATATATATATATGTATATGTATATATATGTATGTACATGTATACACACTTGGATGAAAATTACCTCACGAAACAATACAATTATTTTCTATATACCTATATAGTGTTTGATATATGTAATAAACGGTATAGTATTTCGTTCGACTAGTGTGCGCGTGTGTACTCGTAAGTATATCGGTAAAAAGTGTAACAAACGAGTATAATTAGATTGCAATGAGAGCTGTTGACTACATCGTAAACAAGCTAGTTTTGAAATAGTTGGTCACTGCGCGAGCTCCGATCGGACACTGATGATGCGAGAGTTGCGGGAAACGAGTTTTACCTCGCAGAGGATTGGTTCACGCCGATGTTAAAAGTGACCGGCTCGTTATTTGCATAACCTGACTCGCATGAAACCAAGCCTCTAACCCTCTATGTATACCTTGTTTTTAATAATTATACGTTTTATATACATATTCCTCGATACATTTACGATGCGCATATATACGCGCGCGTGTGTGTGTGTTTGTGTGTGTGTGTGTACGCGTGCGTCGGTGAACCGAGTAGTCGAGACGGCGTAGTATTCGACGATTATTTTATTCGATCTCTATATATTTCTATCGTACGCGATGTAAATGAAAATTATTGTCGCTGTATATGTTGTAGGACGTATTATTGTACGTTATCGAGTGATTGAGGGTAACGGAGTTTATATTCCAATTGTCAAAATAATTATCTTTTATATGTATATATATATGTTATATAAAAGATAAATTGGAAATTTATTACGTATTTATATGAGTATATTTGTACAAATCTGCAATACATTTTTCTGTATTTAAAGCATAGTCATTTTTACGATTTTTATCAAGTCTGCAATTACATCTCGATTACTTAATAGCATTGTAGTACATTTACTGGAACATTCTTTTCGACCTGTAGAGTATTTTAGTGTTTCTGTATTTTCGTGGAGAATATTTATTTATGTAAATTAATACATTGTACTTCTTACACGAGTCTTCAAAATGCTTAATATGAGTATCAAAAAATAATATAAAATCACGTTGTTGTATATATCAACAAAAAATATTAATATGTAAATCGTCGTACGTAATGCCATATATTTCAATTTTACTATATTACATTACGTTTATTTATAGCGGTAAAAATGTAATTGTAACTTCGAAAAACGGTAAGCGTAACAAAAGAAAAAAAAATGGGTAATCCTAATTGCCGAAGAAAACGTGGTATTGTTATACGTACACTACCGGTCAATTGCTTTTGCCCACTTCGACTCAATTTTACCCGTTACAAAAAGTATCATAACTTGAGTAAAAATTGAGATAAATAATCGTTCGACAGCTCATTTAAAAGCTTGAAGCAAGGGCTTTTTAATGGTTTACCGTGCTTATTTAATTTTTTGTTTTTTAATGTTTTTAACATAAAAATCAAAATGTATAAAATTCGGATTTTCTTGTTCGTCTTCATTTTAAAACTGCACTTCAACCAAACATCGGAAAATAATTTTATAAAAAAAATTGAAAAGCTTGAATCAAGAGCTTTCGAACGCACTATATTAACATTGTTTTAAAGTCCTTTTTACGTTTTGACTGGTGGTTTTCTTTTTAAACACGTCTTTTCTTCAACTTTATGTATCTCGGAGGATTAAATTTAAAAAAAAAATGTCTAGGAGAAAAATGTTGATTTTATCTTAAGATTATGTACAAATTTTTTCAGATTGTTTAGAATTTTTTTTTTTTTAATTTGATAATGAATTGATTATAAAGACTTTTCTAAACTATATATAACTATATAAATTAAAAAAAAAAATTCTAAACAATCTGAAAAAATTTGTACATAATCTTAAGATAAAATCAAACATTTTTTCTCCTGACATTTTTATTTTAAATTTAATCCTTCCGAAATACATAAAGTTGAAGAAAAGACGTGTTTAAAAAGAAAACCACCAGTCAAAACGTAAAAAGGACTTTAAAACAATGTTAATATAGTGCGTTCGGAAGCTCTTGATTCAAGCTTTTCAATTCTTTTTATAAAATTATTTTCCGATGTTTGGTTGAAGTGCAGTTTTAAATGAAGACGAACAAGAAATCCGAATTTTATACATTTTGATTTTTATGTTAAAAACAAAAAAAAACAAAAAATTTAAATAGGCACGGTAAACCATTAAAAAGCCCTTGCTTCAAGCTTTTAATGAGCTGTTGAACGATTATTTATCTCAATTTTACCCAAGTTATGATACTTTTTGTAACGGGTAAAATTGAGTCGAAGTGGGCAAAAGCAATGACGGTAGTGTACATATATGTATATATCAACATCCCGAAGCAGCGCCGATCCATCGGACGATCCATCCGTCACTCTCGGTATATGACGGATTTACATATAACAGTTTACACGCATAATTTATCAGTACACCGAGACATCTCTCACCCGGTTTATTTATTCTTTTTTTGTCATCTCTTTCTTTTATTTTCTCCCCCGATCTCGCCACCACCACCCCCTTCATCTCCCCATTTGCCGAATAAGTGGGCAGGTTATTATTTCGCGCGTATAATATTGATGGCGTTATGAATGCTGCATATATATATGTACGTATATATATGTATGTGTATACGTACGTACCCAGAGAGAGAGAGAGAGAGAGAGAAGAGAAGTAGATAGAGAGAGAGAGAGAGAGAGGAGGAGCGGTACGTAACGCATGCGCTTAATGCTCGGTATTATTGATCCGTTCAAGGGGTGGAGATGAACGCTCGGGGGGGTTGAATCGCGAGCGCACCACCCGCGCCCTCTCTTCGCGCCAGAGAATTCTCGACAAGCCATTTTTCAATGGGAACGACCTGAGAGAGAGAGAGAGAGAGAGAAACCCTCCATTTTCAATCAATTTTACGCGTTTTCCCAAAAACCTCGCTTCTAAACTCTTCGCGAGAGATCGCCGAGTAACTAGACATTTGTACAAACTCGTTCGATACTACGCGGACGGATTTTCTTTCCGTTTTATTTCCTTTTAAGCGGGTGTGTTTACTTTTCTTCTTTTTTTTCTTTTTTTTAAATACAATGGTTTTTACAAGTCTTTCGGAATAATTTACATTTTTAATCGCGTGAATATTTTAATTTTACGTTTTAATCGATGACGTTTAATTTACATATTTTTTAAAGAATCCGTTGCATATAAGGTTGATTGAAAATATATCATTTATGATAATTAATCGTTTTTTCGATTATTCAACCATAAGATGAGATATATAAGATATGGTCAGTTTACATATATGGTTTAAATTAAACAAAATCTATTTCTCAAATTATTCAATGTTAACCTTTACAGGACAGGAGTTTGGAAGAAATTGAAAAGTGCATTTTTCCATATAAATGTGATCCGAGATACCTAAGATATGGTCAAACTATATTTGGATGTTAAAGAAGCGAATTTTTTACGCATATAATGTTTATCGTATATCGGAACGATACGGTAATTTCAAACAATTTTTTCATTGCAATATATTATCAAGTTTTTTCGGTTTTTTTCCGCTTTCATTTCATCTTAGTATCACTAAATAACATCATTTATATAGGAATTGCCAACACATAATCCTCAGACATTTGTATATAAATCAGCGTTTCAATTTACTCAATTATATCATTTGAAAATTGCAGAATTACGCAAATTATTTTTACGAAATTTTTACATATTATTTTTAAGCAATTTGAATGGAACAAAAATTGGGTATATGTTGTTGCGTATTGAGAATGGATGAGAGGAAACAACAGAATAAAAAATTATCTAGTTTCGAGGCCTGACCACTAGGCTACCGCGATTTTTTGTTATAGTTAATATATAAAAAAAAATTAATATTTTGACGTATAAGAGAAAAAGTAGTAAAATTTAATGAGAGTAAACATATATGTGTATATCGATACAACTATTTTTATATTCTTATTATACATAAAATAAAAAAACAATTGAATAATTTATTCTTAGACTTAAATTTGCTAAGGCACGAATAAGTAGTATTACAATAATATTTAGCTAATCCATTTGCAATCGAATCGGTAATTAACACGCCGTTAGAATTAAACAATCAAGAATACCAAAAACTACGCAACTTGTAAATTTTTGTACATTTACCTAATGAGAATTACTGTAAATTGTTGCATATAAAAATATGTAAATAATTTTCTTCTACTATAGAAAATTTGTTTCTCTCATTATCTCTTTTAGTTAAACAAAGAGAGAGATAGAGAGAAAGAGAGAGAGAGAGTGGGAAGGAGGAGATGGGTGAGGGCGACGCAGTTCCCGTTAAAGTTTTCAAGTGCAAACCTTTCAAGATATTAAAGGTTAAGCCTCTCTCGCGCAAGAAAAGTCCATTACACTTTCTCGGCGTCTCGGGTGTCCCTCGCATTTTCGTAAAAGTGATGAGGGGGAGAGAATCGTCGTTCGTTCCCCTTGCATATATGCATTCGTTCGTGCGCCGATCGTTTTTCCCTTATTCGCAAAGCAAATCCTTATACCACTGAGTTTTTCCCTATGGACGCTCGAACCCCACTCAACGGTATTGCCGCCGCCGCAGCCGCCGACGCCGAAGCCGACGCCGCCGCTGTTTCCCAACCGTGCGACTCTCCAATGAAATTCTACCTCCTATAATGTCGACTTGATTTTAATTTTTATTTTCTTTACTTTAAGTACATACGTCCCATTATCCTCATTGGACGTGTATCAGCAATGGTGTACACGATTCTACTCCTTTTTTTTATTTATTTATTTACCAGAAATAATTTACAATATTACAAATGCTGAATCCTAAAATGTAAAAATTGAGAGCAGAATGGTGTAAATCGACAACATTTTCGAACAGTGGAACATGCGAGTAGTATAATTTTGAAAAATGCAATTCTTACGCATTTTACAATTTTGGAAAGTCATCGATTGAAATGTGTAATTCTCATATTTACATGGTTCAATAATGTAAAGTTACAATGTTCAACCCTTACATTTATATATAACCTACTTTTGATGTCCAAATATTAGGAACACTATCTCGTTAGTAGTTTCCAAATGTCATGTACACCGTTTTTCGTACGTTTAAACTTAATTACTACATATAGTTATATAAAATCCATTATTATATACACTGTAAAAATAATAAAATATTTGTTTGAGTAATTATTCCAAAAAAAGTCCAATTTTAGGCGTTGGAAAAGACATATTGTTGAAATCGACTGAAAGAAAACTAAGCCTAATGCAAAATTAAATGGACATTTTATAGAAGTATAAATAGAATGTTATTGCCTTATAACGATGAATCTATTAGCATGATCATTGCAAAAAAATTTATGCACTTACATTGGAGTGGATAGAAAAAAAAGTAAAAAAGTATCTTCACTTGTTTCAGCATCCATCTAATCCCCTGTAAGTTGCTAAAAATACAAATATTCTTCTACTATAGAAAATTTGTTTCTCTCATTATCTCTTTTAGTTAAACAAAGAGAGAGATAGAGAAAGAGAAGAGAGAGAGAGAGTGGGAAGGAGGAGATGGGTGAGGGCGACGCAAGTTCCCGTTAAGTTTTCAAGTGCAAACCTTTCCAAGATATTAAAGGTTAAGCCTCTCTCGCGCAAGAAAAGTCCATTACACGTTCTCGGCGTCTCGGGTGTCCCTCGCATTTTCGTAAAAGTGATGAGGGGAGAGATATCGTCGTCGTTCCCCTTGCATATATGCATTCGTTCGTGCGCCGATCGTTTTTCCCTTATTCCAAAGCAAATCCTTATACCACTGAGTTTTTCCCTATGGACGCTCGAACCCCACTCAACGGTATTGCCGCCGCCGCAGCCCGCCGACGCCGAAGCCGACGCCGCCGCTGTTTCCCAACCGTGCGACTCTCCAATGAAATTCTACCTCCTATAATGTCGACTTGATTTTAATTTTTATTTTCTTTACTTTAAGTACATACGTCCCATTATCCTCATTGGACGTGTATCAGCAATGGTGTACACGATTCTACTCCTTTTTTTTATTTATTTATTTACCAGAAATAATTTACAATATTACAAATGCTGAATCCTAAAATGTAAAAATTGAGAGCAGAATGTGTAAATCGACAACATTTTCGAACAGTGGAACATGCGAGTAGTATAATTTTGAAAAATGCAATTCTTACGCATTTTACAATTTTGGAAAGTCATCGATTGAAATGTGTAATTCTCATATTTACATGGTTCAATAATGTAAAGTTACAATGTTCAACTCCATTTATATTTATATAACCTACTTTGATGTCCAAATTATTAGGAACACTATCTCGTTAGTAGTTTCCAAATGTCATGTACACCGTTTTTCGTACGTTTAACTTAATTACTACATATAGTTATATAAATCCATTATTATATACACTGTAAAAATAATAAAATATTTGTTTGAGTAATTATTCCAAAAAAAGTCCAATTTTAGGCGTTGGAAAAGACAATATTGTTGAAAATCGACTGAAAAGAAAAACTAAAGCCTAATGCAAAATTAAATGGACATTTTATAGAAGTATAAAGGAATGTTATTGCCTTATAACGATGAATCTATTAGCATGATCATTGCAAAAAAAATTTATGCACTTACCTTGGAGTGGTAGAAAAAAAAGTAAAAAAGTATCTTCACTTGTTTCAGCATCCATCTAATCCCCTGTAAGTTGCTAAAAAATACAAATATTATTATACAATTACAAAAAATTAATTTTTAAAACATTTATAATGCTGGATTTTCAATTTTACAATTACTTAAGAATTATGCTACTAATCTGAAGGATTACTATAAAAGTATCAACATTATTATTACAATAACTGAATATACGTATTTAATACAAGAAATATATAAATAAATCAGATCTGAAATTATAATGAGTAATATGATTACGTGACAGTGACAAGTTTGTGATATTCAAACAATGTATTGCTGAATAATAATAATAATCATGTTGATACTTTTATAGTAAGTGCATAAATTTTTTTGCAACGATCATGCTAATAGATTAATCGTTATAAGGCAACAAATATACATTCCTATTAATATTTCGGGCACTTTTCCCAGATATTTAGACCATAAGTGATCTTAATGATTTAGACCCACTCTGGAAATTTTTAGGCAGTTTCTGACTATAAAAAGACATCTTTTAGACAGCATTAGGTTTCCAGAGTCCGGAGCAGAATTGCTGATTTTCACTATTTAAGGTTTAAATGGCTTACAAGATTGTGACAGCATACATTTATGTCTTTAAAAGTATTTTTAATGAAAAGTTCGGAAAATTTTACAAAAAAAGTCATACTTATGTTTTTAGTGATAAATGCATCCCCTGGGAGCTAAAAATTCATGAAAATGGGCATATAATGCAAAAAAGTGCTAAAATGTCCACTTTGACTCTGTAACTTAAAATAATGGCCCAGAAAAAATCTGAAAAAATTCAGGAGAACTACTGGATACCTCTAAAACATATTCCACAGTTATAGCAATATTTATTTTTTTCATCTTTGATGTCACCGAGAACCACCCATATATATATATATAAACAGTAATCACTTGTCTCATACAAAAATACTTCCCTGACAAGTTATAAATCCATTATTATATACACTGTAAAATAATAAAATATTTGTTTGAGTAATTATTCCAAAAAAAGTCCAATTTTAGGCGTTGGAAAAGACAATATTGTTGAAAATCGACTGAAAAGAAAACTAAAGCCTAATGCAAAATTAAATGGACATTTTATAGAAGTATAAATAGAATGTTATTGCCTTATAACGATGAATCTATTAGCATGATCATTGCAAAAAAAATTTATGCACTTACCTTGGAGTGGTAGAAAAAAAAGTAAAAAAGTATCTTCACTTGTTTCAGCATCCATCTAATCCCCTGTAAGTTGCTAAAAATACAAATATTATTATACAATTACAAAAAATTAATTTTTAAACATTTATAATGCTGGATTTTCAATTTTACAATTACTTTAAGAATTATGATACTAATCTGAAGGATTACTATAAAAGTATCAACATTATTATTACAATAACTGAATATACGTATTTAATACAAGAAATATATAAATAAATCAGATCTGAAATTATAATGAGTAATATGATTACGTGACAGTGACAAGTTTGTGATATTCAAACAATGTATTGCTGAATAATAATAATAATCATGTTGATACTTTTATAGTAAGTGCATAAATTTTTTTTGCAAACGATCATGCTAATAGATTAATCGTTATAAGGCAACAAATACATTCCTATTAATACTTTCGGGCACTTTTCCAGATATTTAGACCATAAGTGATCTTAATGATTTAGACCCACTCTGGAAATTTTTAGGCAGTTTCTGACTATAAAAAGACATCTTTTAGACAGCATTAGGTTTCCAGAGTCCGGAGCAGAATTGCTGATTTTCACTATTTAAGGTTTAAATGGCTTACAAGATTGTGACAGCATACATTTATGTCTTTAAAGTCTTTTTAATGAAAAGTTCGGAAAATTTACAAAAAAGTCATACTTATGTTTTTAGTGATAAATGCATCCCTGGGAGCTAAAAATTCATGAAAATGGGCATATAATGCCAAAAAGTGCTAAAATGTCCACTTTGACTCTGTAACTTAAAATAATGGCCCAGAAAAAATCTGAAAAAATTCAGGAGAACTACTGGATACCTCTAAAACATATTCCCACAGTTATAGCAATATTTATTTTTTTCATCTTTGATGTCACCGAGAACCACCCATATATATATATATATAAACAGTAATCACTTGTCTCATACAAAAATACTTCCCTGACAAGGTATAAATAAATGAATATAGCCAAAAAGTGTAAAGATAGTTACATTTGTTTTACGTGTCCACCACTTTGACATGGAGTAATAAAAAAATCTGAAAACATTCGGATACACTGGAAACACTTTATAGAACAGTAAAAAAAAGTTTGGGGAAGGAAACAATTTTGGCCGGCTCATCTTACAAAGAATCATTTATATATATATATATATATATATATATGGGGTATTCCACGTGAAGTGGTCCGATCAAAATTTTAAAATGCGCCAAATTTTGGGTACACATTGCAAAAGTTTTTAAGAATACAGAAAAAAATTTTTAGGTACTGGTATTTATTAGTTCAAAAGTTATTCTAACCTCAAAAAGTGAACTTTTTCCAGTTTTTTTCAACACCAGCTGGGTTCATCGCTATTTAACTCAAAATCTATCAACTTTTACTATAGAACATTATATGTAACATTCGTTGCTAATGATGTCTAGAATTTATCCTTCTGGGTTAGAATTTCTAATTTCAAGGTAATGTTAGATAAACTAAAAAAAGTCCAAAAGAAAGCTTGGAGCAATACCTTTCAAATGATCTGTAGCATTTTTATGGCCTTCATTCTGTAAAAAGTTATGATAATTTAAAGAAAGACAAAAAATTCACAAAAATTAACATGGTTTTTTCCCATTGAAATTTTTAAAAAATTTCGTCTTTCTTTAAATTATCATAACCTTTTTACAGAATTGAAGGCCATGAAAATGCTACAGATCATTTGAAAGGTATTGCTACCAAGCTTTCTTTGGGACTTTTGGATAAAAAAATCAATTCTGGCGAAGTTAGATTTTTTCAAGTTGAATATTGACATGTAGTTTATCTAAAACATTTACCTTGAAATTAGAAATTCTAACCCAGAAGGATAAATTCTAGACCATCATTAGCCACGAATGTTACATATAATGTTCTATAGTAAAAGTTGATAGATTTTGAGTTAAATAGCGATGAACCCAGCTGGGTTGAAAAAAACTGGAAAAAGTTCACTTTTTGAGGTTAGAATAACTTTTGAACTAATAAATACCAGTACCTAAAAATATTTTTTTCTGTATTCTTAAAAACTTTTGCAATGTGTACCCAAAATTTGGCGCATTTTAAAATTTTGATCGGACCACTTCACGTGGAATACCCCATATATATATATATATATATCGGTCCAATTTAGCCGGTAGAATTATTTAGTTTTCCAGTCTCGTTTGGATAATCTTCGCTACACCTAAATGTCCTTTTCGTATTCCGAGAGAAGCGGGAGCGAATTCTTTCAAACTTACGGTCTTTGATGTCTCGATCTTTTCGATCTGAATGCGTCCTTCGTACTTGGTGAAATCTGATCCTTCGTGTCCTGTACCGACAACCTTATTCCCTCTTGATTCTTGTTTACTTAGTTGTTTCCGATACCTGCAACTTGTGCAAATAATTATTTAACATGTATACATATCACGTTTGCAAAGTTGTATTGAAAAATAGATCTTTTTATAAAAAGGGTTATGACCGGATGGTTATAGAGCCAAGCGAGCCAAGATAAACATTATACGATTAATTCGTCTAATGCATATTTGTCTAAAATGTTGTAGATTAGATTTGACAGGTTGATATCGTGTCGTTGTTTCAATTCGCATAACAATCATCGTAATAACTCACGAATACAGAATCTATCGAGAGATCGTTGGGTTCGCGCGTATAGATATGCAAACGTTCCGTATAAGATTGGTAACCACATTTAAATTATTCGATCCATATTTTCTGGAGTCGAGCGAATTTGTGAGTGAATTGCCTATTCGGTAAAGTTCGTGTTATTGTAAGAAAAACTCGCTACATAAGATGTTAATTTGCAGTTAGAAAAAAATACAATTTTGTCACAAAATCACCACTAACCCTGTATAATTATGTAAATATAGAATAGAACATTCAATTCCCAAAAAGTGAACTTTTTCCAGTTTTTTTCAACACCAGCTGGGTTCATCGCTATTTAACTCAAAATCTATCAACTTTTACTATAGAACATTATATGTAACATTCGTTGCTAATGATGTCTAGAATTTATCCTTCTGGGTTAGAATTTCTAATTTCAAGGTAAATGTTAGATAAACTAAAAAAAGTCCAAAAGAAAGCTTGGAGCAATACCTTTCAAATGATCTGTAGCATTTTTATGGCCTTCAATTCTGTAAAAAGTTATGATAATTTAAAGAAAGACAAAAAATTCACAAAAATTAACATGGTTTTTCCCATTGAAATTTTTAAAAAAATTTCGTCTTTCTTTAAATTATCATAACTTTTTACAGAATTGAAGGCCATGAAAATGCTACAGATCATTTGAAAGGTATTGCTCCAAGCTTTCTTTTGGACTTTTGGATAAAAAAATCAATTCTGGCGAAGTTAGATTTTTTTCAAGTTGAATATTGACATGTAGTTTATCTAACATTTACCTTGAAATTAGAAATTCTAACCCAGAAGGATAAATTCTAGACATCATTAGCAACGAATGTTACTATAATGTTCTATAGTAAAAGTTGATAGATTTTGAGTTAAATAGCGATGAACCCAGCTGGTGTTGAAAAAAACTGGAAAAAGTTCACTTTTTGAGGTTAGAATAACTTTTGAACTAATAATACCAGTACCTAAAAATTTTTTTCTGTATTCTTAAAAACTTTTGCAATGTGTACCCAAAATTTGGCGCATTTTAAAATTTTGATCGGACCACTTCACGTGGAATACCCCATATATATATATGGGGTATTCCACGTGAAGTGGTCCGATCAAAATTTTAAAATGCGCCAAATTTTGGGTACACATTGCAAAAGTTTTTAAGAATACAGAAAAAAATTTTTAGGTACTGGTATTTATTAGTTCAAAAGTTATTCTAACCTCAAAAAGTGAACTTTTTCCAGTTTTTTTCAACACCAGCTGGGTTCATCGCTATTTAACTCAAAATCTATCAACTTTTACTATAGAACATATATGTAACATTCGTTGCTAATGATGTCTAGAATTTATCCTTCTGGGTTAGAATTTCTAATTTCAAGGTAAATGTTAGATAAACTAAAAAAGTCCAAAGAAAGCTTGGAGCAATACCTTTCAAATGATCTGTAGCATTTTTATGGCCTTCAATTCTGTAAAAAGTTATGATAATTTAAGAAAGACAAAAAATTCACAAAATTAACATGGTTTTTCCCATTGAAATTTTTAAAAAAATTTCGTCTTTCTTTAAATTATCATAACTTTTTACAGAATTGAAGGCCATGAAAATGCTACAGATCATTTGAAAGGTATTGCTCCAAGCTTTCTTTTGGACTTTTGGATAAAAAAATCAATTCTGGCGAAGTTAGATTTTTTTCAAGTTGAATATTGACATGTAGTTTATCTAACATTTACCTTGAAATTAGAAATTCTAACCCAGAAGGATAAATTCTAGACATCATTAGCAACGAATGTTACATATAATGTTCTATAGTAAAAGTTGATAGATTTTGAGTTAAATAGCGATGAACCCAGCTGGTGTTGAAAAAAACTGGAAAAAGTTCACTTTTTGAGGTTAGAATAACTTTTGAACTAATAAATACCAGTACCTAAAAATTTTTTTCTGTATTCTTAAAAACTTTTGCAATGTGTACCCAAAATTTGGCGCATTTTAAAATTTTGATCGGACCACTTCACGTGGAATACCCCATATATATATATATATATATCGGTCCAATTTAGCCGGTAGAATTATTTAGTTTTCCAGTCTCGTTTGGATAATCTTCGCTACACCTAAATGTCCTTTTCGTATTCCGAGAGAAGCGGGAGCGAATTCTTTCAAACTTTACGGTCTTTGATGTCTCGATCTTTTCGATCTGAATGCGTCCTTCGTACTTGGTGAAATCTGATCCTTCGTGTCCTGTACCGACAACCTTATTCCCTCTTGATTCTTGTTTACTTAGTTTTCCGATACCTGCAACTTGTGCAAATAATTATTTAACATGTATACATTCACGTTTGCAAAGTTGTATTGAAAAATAGATCTTTTTATAAAAAGGTTATGACCGGATGTTATGAAGCCAAGCGAGCCAAGATAAACATTATACGATTAATTCGTCTAATGCATATTTGTCTAAAATGTTGTAGATTAGATTTGACAGGTTGATATCGTGTCGTGTTTCAATTCGCATAACAATCATCGTAATAACTCACGAATACAGAATCTATCGAGAGATCGTTGGGTTCGCGCGTATAGATATGCAAACGTTCCGTATAAGATTGGTAACCACATTTAAATTATTCGATCCATATTTTCTGGAGTCGAGCGAATTTGTGAGTGAATTGCCTATTCGGTAAAGTTCGTGTTATTGTAAGAAAAACTCGCTACATAAGATGTTAATTTGCAGTTAGAAAAGAAATACAATTTTGTCACAAAAATCACCACTAACCCTGTATAATTATGTAAATATAGAATAGAACATTCAATTCCCAAAGAGGGATCAAGGACTAATTATCCATTGATGATTTAACTCGCACCGATTACACCTATAGCTGTTAATACCGAAGCTTTTAAATATCAAAATCCAAAACTCAAATAGCTCCAATATTCGAGAAAATAAAGATAATAATAAATTAAACATAAAATAAACACGGTCAATGAAATAAAAATACTTGGACTGGTCTTAGATTTTAAACTTTTAAATTTAAAAAGAACAGAATTGTCTCAAGATAAATATAGTTAAAACTCTCTCGGTAAAAAACTGAGAAGCAAACTAGAATATAATTATTAACACTTATTTATAAAGCTTCGATTCAATCAAGAATCGACTACGGATCAGCAATCTGTGGCTCGGTCAAACACTCCGTGCTAAAAAAAATCCAGTCCTTAATATTAGCATGAAAATAGCGATAGGAGCATACACTACAAGTCCATCTTAGAGTATATACTCATAGAAAGTAATGTGATATATTATAAATAATTAATTTTATTATAAATAATTAAAAATAACGTAAAAAGTACAAATCCAACTAAAAATTTTAATAAAAGAGATCAAATGATCATTATCTGACTTAGAAATCTATTAAGAGTAGAGTATGGTCGAAAATGATGAAAAAATCAATTTCTTTTTTATTTTAGAAACATGTTCTATATATTATGTAGAACGTACGTAAATAATTTTTAAGGTGAAAATATAATTTTTATAAAATTTTATTGAATTATTTTCAACAAAATGTTATTGGAGCTATTATTTTAAATTATAAAGTTAAATATCTTAAAAACTATTGTTTATACCTTTAAAAAACTCTTTGCTGAAATTTTGCACACATCTTGAGATATGTATTAGTTATAAAGTTTCACAGCCATTTTTGTTTAAAATTAATTGTGACATTTTTATTGCTGTTTTTTAATGAAAAATATTACAATTGTTGCAAAAAAAATTGATTTATTCATTATTTTCGACCATACTCTACATTTAAATAAAAAATCCCGAAGATTGTGGGAACTATGTAAATCAATTATTACCACAGAACACATCTTGATAAAGTGCTCGTTATTTGAAAAAGTAAGAAAAACTTTTAATATTAAAAATGATTTAGAAGACAATAAATTTGTGTAACAGTATACTGTGTAAAAATACAGAGAAATTTATAGATCCAATAAATTATAGACAATTTATTTAATCAATTGCATATGTTTTTAATATATTAAAATTGTTAAATGTAATGTAATCGCTAGTACCCTAACTGGGGGATGTGACTTAAAATAAATAAATGAAAAAAAAGTCACGAATAAAGATATAGATAAAAATAGTTGTTCTAACTAAATAAGTCCCAGCGTAAAATTTAAAATAACAATTTTGTTTTAATTTATAATGTTTTTTTGGCAGGGGTCTGTTTCTGCACACAGGAATTAAACACATAATGTTTGCGCACAAAAATACTGCACTTTACTTTTATGCACGGTGCACAAATATTTTACAAAATAATATAATTAATAAAAATAATCGTTTATTTTGTGCACATAAAAATTGTGCACATAAATATTGTACACATAAAAATTGTACACATAAATATTTTTTTAATCTTATTTTGATGTGCATAATATTTACGTGTACAATTTTAATGTGCACAATTTTTATGTGCACAATTTATATGTGCACAAAATAAACGATTATTTTTATTAATTTAAATTATTTTCTAAAATATTTGTGCACCGTGCATAAAAGTAAAGTGCAGTATTGTTGTGCACAAACATTATGTGTTTAATTCCTGTGTGCAGAAACAGACCGCTGCCGTTTTTTTTATATTTAGATAACTTTTATTATCATATCGTTAAAAATAAAGTAAGAGTACGATGAGCGCGTATATATAGTTTACTCTAGTTATGTGAATACTTGAAGTTTACATTATGATTGCATAAAAGAAATATTTGGTGAATTCGATATTAATAACAGAACTGTTTATGAAATATTTTTCTGAAACTAAATAGATTTATTAAAAAAATGTAATGGCGAATAATCAGTATTATGAACTTATATCCTCAACGCGAAATATGATTGTAGATAATTGATAAACAAATATAATATATATGAGCGATTCTCCGTCAAATCGAGACAAAAAAATGTAAATTAATTCGGATCATTTTATTGTTCTTAAATGTTGTTGCACTAACTGAACATACAATTTAAATAAAGAGTGACTATATATAAAACTATCGAAATTAATTTGTATCCGTATATACGTACATGTGCCTGATGTGTAACCGCAATAGAAATCGTTATTCACACGGGACTCTTGTAAGACACGAAAATTTTGTACTTTTCCTTTGGATAGATATATACACAGTATAGCACTTTCCACTCGAACATCGTGCACTTTACTCCCGGATTCTTTTTTCGCTTTTGTTGTTATATACGTTCGGGACAGACGAAAATCCAACAAGGCTATTTCTATACTACTAATACCGGTCTCTCGGTGCGACCCAAGGATGTCGAAAGTTCCCGAGTGTACACGTATATATATATACTGCTCGGACACGTGGACTCGACTTCTGCAGTATGAAAACTATGTTCATCCGTTTATTTTTTTCGCAGAGCTATTATATACTTGTTATCTAGAAAGCTTTGTCATTTAAAGAAAAACTTACTAATTGTTATTTAAAACGTGCGTATAGTCGGAGAACGGAAAAGGGATAAAGACGTTAATGTTGATGACGGTTATAGTGCCGTATATGTGATTGTGTAATTTTTTTTTTATCTATAATCTCGTTTATAATCATTGTAATTATGATTGAGAAATATATTGACATTTTTGAAAATGATAATTAAATCGTTCCATGATATTTATATATGTATAATGTAAGTATTAAAATGTTACGAGCTATACAGATTAATTTTAAATCGAAGGTGGCTGATTCTAATTTTCACCAACTATACGATTGAAAAAACTTTTAAACGTACGTGTTCGATCTCCACTTAATGAACCATTCGGTTTAAGGAACAAAAGATCTTACCTAGACGCCTGTTACGAGATGAATCTTTGACACTAACATCGTGTTTTGCATTGGTCAATTTTGACCATGCTCGATGTTGGCTGCACTATTTTTTACTATTCGTTTGTATAATGCACTGCGAGAAATAAATACTTTCGACAAATGAATCAATCTTTTTCTTCGTATAAAAATTTTCCTCTTACACTTGAGTATTCATCTATACGTTCTTAACACTTAATGTATAGTCATATAATTTATATAATTTAAATATATTCAAATAAAATTCATCGAGTCAAAGCAAGGTCCAACATTGTCACAAAATATTATCGACTTATCCATATCCACGGAGAGAAATGTTGTTCTAAAAATTAGTAAGGACCATTGAACGGAAGGCACAGACTTGATCTATCATAATTTTTTATATAATTATAGCAAAAATCACTATGGGTATTGTATCTTTTGCTATTTGATGTATGAAAAATTACTATATTTGTATTAAAATTTGCTATATATGTTACATAGCAATTTTTAGTGCGGCGCGAGTCTGTCCTTCCTAACCAACACACTATACTAATTTTTCGTACAGTTGTATTGATATTTACAATAAGGTTTCTCTCAATGTAATAAGACACTTTAATATGTCGTAACTAGACTCAAATTTGATCTATCTTTACAATCTGAAATCATAGCTCAAGTCGGAGAAATTTTATATTCTATTCTAATAAATAGTTTTAAAAAATGTGAAAAAACGCGTATATGCATTCATATACCTTTTCTCTCTGTCTATACAATTAATCACACATAAAGACACTGATAAAGATAATTCACAAAAAATAATTATATACGATAAAAAGTATAAATATCTATATATTATCTATATATTATTATTATAAATTGTGGTTAAAAGTTAATATATAATCATATGTTAAAAATATCTTAAAAATTATGAGAATCCAAGTATATTATCCAAAATCTTGCTATAATATTCAGTATAATTTTGATTAAACCATATATATATTTACGACTTTAATACTATAAAATTTAAAAATTGATGAAAAAAGGAAATAAACAAATAAATAAAAGCATTAACACCGTAGGGATTTGTATATAGTTCCGCGTACAACTGGAAGCTCCTTCGGTAGCGGTGAAGAGGCTCCCTCGCATTCCTCGCTCCTTGAAAATGCAAATATCCGGAGGCGGCATCGCGGCTCTCTTTATTTATGCACTCGCCGACGAGCGAGTAATTGTTTCCATCGGAGGACGGAGGTAAGCGCATCTCGTCCCCCCATTCTCTCACCGAGTCTCAGGAATCTCCTCGACTCGCGTCCGTATATACGAATTATCGGCCTCTCTCTCTCTCTCGCTCTCTTCATTCTCGGTGACTCGTTGGATTGCACGCGCGCGCTTCTATTGCGTAACACCGGTTCGTCACAAAGTGTATAGATCGCGCGAAATTATCGGGGTGATATTGCAGGTGTAATCCGTGAAAAATAAATGGTTTTTTAAACTTTGCCGGGGCATGCCCCGAAGAGGAAAAAAAAAAGAGGAAAATGGTCCGAAAGGAGAGGAGGTCGCGCGCGCGTTACTCTCCGCCGAGGGAGCGAAGCTTTCGAGACCGAGCGCGCCGTGTCTTTTTATTTCGTTGGCGTGTAAGGACGTATATATATACATCTGGGCACATTCTGGTCGCGCACTCAATTCCGGAGCACTTTCCAGCCGAGCCCTTTCAAAATACACCGGGGAAATAAAAATAACACGCGTGTTGAGTGGTCGCGTGAAGCATATAAGGAAGACGAATCGACCGCTCGCGAGGATCCGTTTATCCTTCTGCGTTCTATTGTTCACCGCGATTTCACCTCTCTCTCTCTCTCTCTCTCTCTCTCTCTCTCTCTCTCTCTCTGTATATATATCCTATATCTTTTATCTTCTTTTTTATTCCGAGCTTGTAATTTTTGGATTTTCTCGAGATTCATCGTATTTCTATTTTTTCTCTTCTTCTCATTTTGGACCTCGTGTTACATTTTGTTCATTTGTTAAACGAACACTGTGCCGATTTTCATGAATTACAATTAGTAATTGGTAAAAATCAAGCGGGTACAGTACTACTTAAATATTCGAATAGTAAAATAACGAGTATTTTTAAAGTATATCATCGTGCATACAAAGTTATCAATGAAGATTTCACAGAAATTTTAATTTTAAATTCCGTCATACACAGATGAAAATGATTACAGTTAATTATAATTTGTGACGTCAACGTATAAACAGCGTACAAAGTAAAAGTACCGAGTGATACAATTTCAGAGGGGATTTATTATTTTTAATGAAAATTGGGAAATATAACAAGTTAGTAAAATATATTTTATTTGTATATTTCTAGAGGATAGCATTATATAATATAGTTTACAATTGTAAACAAAAATAGAGGTATATATGTGCATAATATAAAATATCGGTCTTTTCGAACTAAAACATATTTACTTTTGAATAAAGCAGGCACAATTTACTATTTGTCCACTATGGTTGGTGGAATGTTTCCAGAGTACGGCCTTCTTCAAAAATTAATGGCGTTTCGTCTTCGATCACCAGTTTCGACTCCTGAGTAAGGAACTAGTTTAAAATTGTTATTAATTAATCGTCATTATATACCATAAAATTGATTAAAAAACGTAAGTAAATATGAAATTATTTCTTATAAAATAGTGTTCCATTATTCGGACACTACTCCCAAATATACACCGAATATAAAATATAATTTGTATATGCTATTCCATAAATACGGACACATAAAGCAAATATGAGTACATATTATGGAAAATTCGGTTTTTATAAATAAATAAAATACATTTTAACTAAGCGATATAAAAATAGTGCTTTTCTAACTGAAGCTTTCACATCCATAAAATATTATCAATATATCTTTATATTTATGATAAAACAAACAGAATCCGTAAACTCATATTTCTTTATAGCCTAACCTCATGAATTATTTGATTTTGAGACGTATTTGAATAATAGTTTTTTATATTAATATTGAATTTTGACGGTCTTGCTGAGTTCTTAGAGTCGTTAGACGTTAGCTCAGCAAGACCGACAAAATTCAATATTATTTAAAAACTTTTGCCTGGGCGAGAAAAATTATATTTTTAATAGCTTTTTATACTAGTAAATAATTTCTTTTAGGGTCTAAACTTCTGCGTACATATGTCTTTCAACATTCACATAAAAAAATGTATTTTCATCTCGTGCTATATTATTATTAACAAATATGACCTCCATCGTTGATTAGCATCAAATTAAGAGCATGTAAAAAGAGCGACGTTAAAATAATAATAAAATAATATATATAAGTATACTTGGATATTATAATAACATACCGTTCTATCGATAGGGCATCGTTTCATAACTGGTACTTTTTGTTAATGATCGATTGCCACTTTTCACATAAAAATTCTGAAGAAAAATTCCGTATAACCTCGCATAGCGACAATAATATATTATATAAATTTAAATGATTTTTATTTATTTTTTTTCGAAAAAATAAAAATTTTATTTTTTTAATATAATACAAACACAAATGAATAAATTGATATTTAATACACGATTATTGAATAAAATATTTATACTTACTTTTTTAATAATTTTATCTAATAAATCCAATATTGTCAGATATACAGTATTATTCCAATAAAAAAAATTGATCATCGCGATGGTATAAAATTATTAAAAACGACGTAACGCGCGCGACAATCAATATATATATATAACTTGAACTGCACAATTCGTGTATACACACACTCACACACAAAAATAATAAAATAATTGAAGCGTGATCGACAAGAACATTAGTTATGCATATACAAACCAAATTTTAATGAAACTCTCATAGACGAACGAACGTAGGTATGTGTGTATATGCATATACATATGTATACGAGACGGAAACGTCAAACGCAATGGATAATGGTAATAAATCAACCGTGTTCCATTATTCGGACACTACTCCCAAATATACACCGAATATAAAATATAATTTGTATATGCTATTCCATAAATACGGACACATAAAGCAAATGAGTACATATTATGGAAAATTCGGTTTTTTATAAATAAATAAAATACATTTTAACTAAGCGATAAAAATAGTGCTTTTCTAACTGAAGCTTTCACATCCATAAAATATTATCAATATATCTTTATATTTATGATAAAACAAACAGAATCCGTAAACTCATATTTCTTTATAGCCTAACCTCATGAATTATTTGATTTGAGACGTATTTGAATAATAGTTTTTTATATTAATATTGAATTTTGACGGTCTTGCTGAGTTCTTAGAGTCGTTAGACGTTAGCTCAGCAAGACCGACAAAATTCAATATTATTTAAAAACTTTTGCCTGGGCGAGAAAAATTATATTTTTAATAGCTTTTTATACTAGTAAATAATTTCTTTTAGGGTCTAAACTTCTGCGTACATATGTCTTTCAACATTCACATAAAAAAATGTATTTTCATCTCGTGCTATATTATTATTAACAAATATGACCTCCATCGTTGATTAGCATCAAATTAAGAGCATGTAAAAAGAGCGACGTTAAAATAATAATAAAATAATATATATAAGTATACTTGGATATTATAATAACATACCGTTCTATCGATAGGGCATCGTTTCATAACTGGTACTTTTTGTTAATGATCGATTGCCACTTTTCACATAAAAATTCTGAAGAAAAATTCCGTATAACCTCGCATAGCGACAATAATATATTATATAAATTTAAATGATTTTTATTTATTTTTTTTTCGAAAAAATAAAAATTTTATTTTTTTTAATATAATACAAACACAAATGAATAAATTGATATTTTAATACACGATTATTGAATAAAATATTTATACTTACTTTTTTAATAATTTTATCTAATAAATCCAATATTGTCAGATATACAGTATTATTCCAATAAAAAAAATTGATCATCGCGATGGTATAAAATTATTAAAAACGACGTAACGCGCGCGACAATCAATATATATATATAACTTGAACTGCACAATTCGTGTATACACACACTCACACACAAAAATAATAAAATAATTGAAGCGTGATCGACAAGAACATTAGTTATGCATATACAAACCAAATTTTAATGAAACTCTCATAGACGAACGAACGTAGGTATGTGTGTATATGCATATACATATGTATACGAGACGGAAACGTCAAACGCAATGGATAATGGTAATAAATCAACCGTGTACCATTAACAATCATATATATATACTTGTACATATTGGAATTGTCGAATGGAAATATAGGCACGTGTCCACATGTATTCATCTATACTCTATCCGAAAAAAGTGCAACCAAACAAAAAGAGAAAGAGAGAAAGAGAGTATGGTGCTATAGTAGATTCGATTTCGCATTATTCCAGTCCATAAAGCGATTACCGCGACACGACGCTCGATGATGCTAAAGAACGACGCGAGAATATTTCCCTCGACTGTTTAACATTATCCGTCTATATACGTAAATAAAATTAGTATAACAATATAATAAATATATATGGGCTATGTTTACGTCAACTGATCGGGTCGAAAAATAAACAATCATTAAAAATCGTAGGAAACTGTTAGAATATATATGATAAGAGGAGAGCTAAATTTTTAGAGCTTGATTCCAAGACGCTGCAGACTTACACAGATTCAAACCAAATCACTTTTTCATTGTAAAAATATCTTTTTTTTTTATGTAAACTACCTCTATAAATCTTATGGTTGTGAGCGTTGTACATGTGAACTGCACATTTTTGTTAGGCATATAGTGATATTTCAATCATATTTTAACATTATATACTGCTAAAATTATTTTTATCGCAGAGGCTTGTGCTTGTGTTGTAACGGGATTTTCACAGGTACTGTGAGACTAAAAAGGTATCTCTAGGAATTTTTTGGTCTGTATATCGATGATCGAATCCTCTCAAATCCTCATTTCAAGAATCAAATGACTTACAGAGTACCTACATCATACATGTATGACTGGAAGTATTTTCAGTGAAAAGGTCAAAGAACTTTACAAAGAAAAGTTTATATGTTTTTTGTGAAAAGTGCTTTTAAGAGGAGCTATAAATGAATGAATATAGCGAATAAGTGTAAAAATGGCTACACTTTTTTTTCACCACTTTGGTATTAAGTAATATAAAAATCTGAAAAATTCAGATATACTGGAAAAATTTTATGGAATAGTAAAAAAAGTTTGGGGAAGAAAACAGTGTTGGCCGGCTAATCTTACAAAGTATCATCCATATATATGGGCTATTCCACGACAACTAAATTTAAAAAGCACCAAATTCTACATACAAATTGGAAACGTTTTCCAGAACAGAGAGAAGAATTTTTAGGTGCTGAAAATAATTTGCTTAAATCTTATTCTAACTTCACAAAGTGAATTTTTTCAAGTTTTTCACAATAATAGCTATCTTTATATCTATTTATCTAAAAATCTATCAACTTTTCCTATTATATAACGTTGTACGTAACATTGGTTACTGGTTTTCCTACAATTTATCCTTTCGGGTTAGAATTATTAATTTCAAGATCAATTGTTCATAAACTACATATCAACATTGATATTTAAAAAAGGTGACCACGCCACATTCGATTTTTTCATTCAACAATCTAAATAAAAAGCTTGATGTAATATAGTTCCAAGTATATGTAAAAAGTTATGGTAACTTAAGGGGGCTAGACACTGTTTCACCTGTAAAACTCATTAAAATTGAATATTTCAATTAAAAGTTACATAAATTGAGATATTATTAGTGTGATCATTTTGAAATTTTAGTTAGGACAATTGACAACATGGAACCATCAGAACCCTTGGTTCAACAAAGGACTCAAAATTATTATTCGTAGTCACTTACCGTAAGATTTATTTTTTTTACTTTATTTTATTTTACTGATTGGCCTGAAATTTTAAGGAAAAATTTCTTTAAATTCATTGTTAGAAAGTAAGTGGAACTGAATTATAAAAGCATGAATAAATCGTTATTCACAAAAAATATTTTGTTTTTCATACAGTTTTTTTTTTAATTTCTGCTAATATATTAGATCTAACTCTGCTAACACTTACATCCTAACAATTAATTTCAAGAAACTTTCCTCAAAATCTCAGAGGAAAAAGTCAATAATAAACCTTACGGTAAATGAGTATGATGGTTCCACGTTGTCAATTTTCCTAACCAAAATATTCACAAAAACAATATCTGAATTTATGTTGCTTAACATATTCTGCATTACAATTAATTAAACTTTCATTTGATATATTTAATTTCAACGAAATCTACAGGGGAAACAGTGTCTGGCCCTGCTAAAGAATTAGAAAAAATTTCAAAAACTCATACTAAATTTACTACGTAAGAAGATCTATTGATGGTGTTTATATGCGAGAAGTTACAAAACGCAACGTTAAATATCGTCAATCGATCTTCTTATTTCTATACGTACATGTTATATACACGCACGAACACACTTTCTTTCTCGCTTTGATTTTTCATTCACGTGTGACGTGTGTCTATATGTCGGATTTACTCGGTGAGCGTGTATATATGTATACATAAAAGTTGGTTCGCGCGCGAACCTCCCGATTTCACGTGAAAGTAATCATAATATGTATGAACTATATGGATTAAGTATATATAAGGAGAGGCGTCGAGGAAGAAAGGAGCGAGTAAAAAAGTGAGGTTACAGGGAGAGAGAGAGGGAGTAGAAGATTTTTCTCAGTGGAATTGCAATGAGCCGGTTTCTCGAGATGCCCCGATCTTTATTATGTACATTTTTCTCCGAACCGGGGGCATATAATTCATTATGGACAAAAAATACACACGCGCGCGCACGCACACACACACGCTTACACAGCCGTGATCGAATGATTATACATGTATTTTCGATTCGCTATATATACACATATTATCTATACATCTTTCGGAAGAAAATAATACCGAGGAATGATAAGAACAACAATAACGATAATAATGTAGAAAAATATGAATGAGTCCGCGTGTATGGGTGTATATGTAGGTGTACATATATAATATATATATCCTTGTTTATAAAAATTTCCAGGGGCGTTAACGTGTGTGCGTGTCTGTGTGTGTGTGTATAAATATAAAACTCGCGAGCGCACGTATACATGTATATATATATATATGCGGAGAAAATTCGAAAAACGCATCGCACCCCCATACATATGGAGCTTCCCTCTCGCTCTCTCTCTGTATGTCTGCGGACTTAGCAGGGCTACGAGGGAATAATATCAGCGGCCCACCCGCGCGTATTTTTCCTTTGGCCCGGTACTACTGAATTATTATACGTTTCATGTTTCGAATTGACTCACAAAATACAAAAGCGGAAGGAGAGAAAATGTTATTGTACGTATAGTGGAATAGAGAAGAGACGAGGGGTGGGGGAGAGGGAGGATCAGAGCTTGGTTATACCTTCGAGGTATAAAATCCGTGTATTTTTCCTGCGAGATGCTCCTGTACATATATCTATACGCACACACACACATATCGGTGAGATCGTCCTCGCTTTGCCTTCGTTTCACCGTATATATCTCTACGTCCGCGTATACACCTACGTCAGAGCTCGATCAAATTTTTCATTCCTTTTTTTTCGATTTCTCGATAAGCAATACTCGGTATACTCTGCGATTCTTTCCTTTTTTTCCGTCGATCTCGTTCACTTTGTCAAAATACATCTGATCGGATGTATATTTATCGAATTGTACTAGACGTGTTCGTGTTATCCCTCTCTCTCTCCTTCTCACTCCTTCTCTCTGCCTCCGTCGATCCGTACACTTTTGAGCGTGAAAATTTCATTCACCCGTATAACGTAAGAATTTATACGAACTTTAACAAAAAGATATGTACTACGTGATATATTATTCTGCGATAAATATAAGACTGAAGAGGTTGACGATTATCGATAATGAAACGTTGCGTATATATATAACTTAATCATTTTTTTTTTCTTTGGTTAATTGGAAATATGCGTATACGTCAAGAAATCCATATTGTATACGTTCTATTTTAGCCCTTAAAGTCGTATCGTCCGCTATGTACACCGGTGAGATATAATTAGAGGTTATTATAATGTTTTTGTTTGTAAAACTTAATCTTGATAAATGTTACGATAAATGTATAAAAAATAAAATATAAACGTACAAAAATTCGAAAGTTACTCTCTTCCATTTGATCTTTAGTAGATTAATGAATTTCATGATATTTAGGTAAAACAAAAGTTGTTGTTACGAAGGTTTCATTTTAATATTAATGATATGAACAAGTGAAATTACTAAATTTTATCATATATAACCGGTCTTGATTTATATAAAAAAGTGTTTATAAATAATGTTTATAAATATATGTAAACATCACACACGAAAAAGTCATTCGAACGTATATCGTCAAAATTGAGTTTGCAAGAAATGAAAATAATGACTCTTTTTAAAGAAGTTACCTATTTGTTCAATCTCTCATAAGCAGCTAGGCCATTAGTAACTACATTTATATAACAAAAACATTTGAGTCACATTGTATTACATATCAACGTTGTGACACATATCATTAGTGGATTTTATTATTATTTAGGATAATTGATAGTTTTCTCGATATTTTCAGGTGAATCCAAGTACAGAGTTTGTCACTCAAAAATAAAAATAATTAAAGTTATATATTGTAATATAGTATAGTATAGTATTGTACAGTCATATAGTCTCACATTTAAAATTCAAAGTATTTAACTCGATTGAAATAGCATTATCCACCGTTTTATTTTCAAAGAGACAATTTTTATTTTCCCCTCGACGAAATACAAAAAGATATATATCACAAGTATTTCATAGAAAGGACAATGTAATACGATCACGAGAACGATTGTCTGCAAGGATTTTATGTAAAAATATAAAAATATTAAATGCATCCGCAGAACTGGTTAGATTAGCAATTACAATTCGCGGTTTGCAAATAGGTAAAACGAGAATTACGTTACGTAATTATCCATATATATATATATATATGTATTTGTTTTAACTAAAAAATTTTCTAGAAAATTCCATATTAATTATTGTTAACTATATTCCTGCTTCTCGTATGTAACGACGTATATATATGTATACATTCATGTATTATTTATTTTTCGTTGAACTCCTGGCAACCTCGAATACATCAGGAGAATCGAGCGATTTTCCGTTTCGCAATCCGAGTGTGACTATGTTTGGAAAATCAACTTTTACTTTATAACACGTTAACTGTACAAGTAGAATCGATATAATCTTTGTAAAATTTAATTTTTTTTATTGAGATTCGATATTATGTATGTATATATGCAAATGGAAGAATCGTATAAGTAGACGAGTACCGGGTTTAGTCAGACGGTACGTAAAACTCTTGTGCGATTGTTAATGAAAACTGGAATTTAATCAGAATAATTCTCAAAGAAGAGAAAGGAATTTACTATGACACAACCGATTATACATGCAAGAGGAAGACGTGTGATTGGAATAAGACCGATTTAATTTCAAATATTCAATTCAGCATTAAAGTTCAATAGAATAAGCGTAATTAAAAATTGTAATTTAATTCGAACTATGTGAAAAGTGCAATTTCAATTCAATAAAAAATATTCTGACACTAAATTGTAGATTAATAAATAATATACGTTCTTTTACTGAAAATATATTCTTTACAGATTTTTAGTATTTTTTTCAGTATTTTATATTAAGTATTAGTATTTAGAGAAAAATCAACAACGACTGCATTTAGATTGTTTACTCCACTTTAGATTACGTATAGGGAATATTAGACTCAATATTACAATTAACATGATTTTCGATTCAATACTAGAGATTTCGAAGGCCATGGAATAATTTACTTAAACAGTTATAATTCGATATTGGCCTTGAAATTAATATGGATGATTTTCGCTTCACATACTATATCAATCGAGAATGTATTGTTAAAAATTATAGTGACAGAATATAATAGTGGTTGTATGGCGTAAAAATTTCAAAATATTTCACCAAGTGGATTTATAGAAAAAAAATTGCAATGTTGAATGAAATTTTTCTGAAAAATTAGTATCGTCTAGTAAAGCATCGAAATAAAAATATATATTCGTACAGGTTTATTCAAACATTTTAGAACGATATTTTGTGGTACTTGCTATTACTTCGATGATCTGGTATTACCCAAATGTTGTACTTTTTGATGCGAAAAACAAATGGACTTTTATTTCTTTCAAATATAATTTGATTCAGATATTCTAAGACGTTCCATCATGTTTTCAGAGCATCTTTTACCTTGTAATAATCATCCGCAAAGTTATAAATGAGAAACTGAAATAATTCTTAAGAGCGTCGAATTAATTATTTTATTAATGTCAATTATAATTCGTATTTTACGAATAATACATATTAGACGAAATATAGGAGAGCGGTAGGTTAACAATGAGCTAGAAATCGGCAACGGTTTTTGTTTGTTATCAAACTAATTACGGTTAGGATTGCAAGAGTGGTAGATATAGACGTATATAAAGAGGGTTGGGCATAAATACCGTAGAAGCGCAATAATCCAACTAATTTGACAGAGAGAAACGTCGGGAAGAAGAAGAAGAAGGAGAAGAAGGAGAGTCGAACCTATCTCGAGCGTCAACATTTAGGAATCCAATATTGCGCGCAAGCTCTCTCTCTCTCTCTCTTGGTAATTTGACTCCGGAATCCTCGATTTCAGAAAAGCTAGCTCTCGCCAAAGAGATAATGAGGGATACTCTTTCCGGTAAAGAGAGACGAGGCGCGTAACGCGTGGGCTCCCTTTATCTACACGTTCTTCCCTTACGTCAGTGTGTGTGTATACCGAGCGAAACCTCTTCGAATTTCAAAGCGAGCTGCAAAATCTCGACTATCGGATGTACACGTCTCCAACGCGATAGATTTTACCTCTCCCGTTTATTCCGACATTCCTCTCATTTTCTTCTTTCTTCTAGTTCTTCCTCGGTAAAATTAATTAAACCGTGTTTGCGAGAGTATCGAATTCGCGTAACGACATTCTTCCTATTTTCAGTTTATCCTTTGTCCCTGAGTGACGGACGTATACGGTATACGTCATTTTCACTTGACGCGCGCTCTCGTTCGCCCATTTCACCCGAGCGAAACAACGTTGACTCTCTCGAGTGTGCAACTTTCCCCTATATATATCTATATAGGTATACAGAGAGAGAGAGAGAGAGAGAGAGAGGATCGTCAAGGGCAACGATTGCGAATACCAGTGTGTACGAGGTTGCTCCAATGAAATTTCTCTATTTTGTAAAAGGAAAGAAAAAAGTGGAAGAGAGGTCGAAAAGAGAGGAAGGAAAAGAGGAGCTGTGTCCGTCGAGCCCAAGGCGGAAACGCGCTCGGACCTTTCCTCCAAACCCTGGAGAAGACACACGTACACGCGCGCCCAAACGGACACTGCACCAGAGGAAGCCAAAGCTCTAGGTATACGTACCTATATATACGTCCTCCTTAGAACCAATAAAAATGCTCGGCATTCTCCTTATCTAACGGCTCATTCGTTTGCCCCTTCTCTACGCGTCTTTCATTTCTCCCTCTCACGCTCTCTCTCTCGTTTCCTATTCCTCCTTCCTCTTCCTTCTCTATATGTCTTCCAGTCGGGCTAACCAAATATTTGGCGAGGTCCTCTCTCACCCCCCGACCCCTCTCACTCTCTCTCTCTCTCTCCCCGAGCTTTAAACTGTATCCTCCCCTTGATTCCACTGCGAAGATCCACGTACAATAGTCTTTTGTATCAAATCCACTGTTACGTCTCGAGTCGCTTCTCTTACTCCATCGGAAAGCAAAGTTTAATTTAGGTAAACGTCAACATGTCCGAAACCTCGAATTTCTTCATCGACGTTTGATTTTTCCCCTTTCCTCGTACCTTCTTCTTCTTCTTCTTCTTCTTCTTCCTCTTCTTCTACATTTTGCTCTTGCTCTTGCTTTTGCTTACCCCGGCTCTTTTTTATTTATAGACTCGGTAAACACGGTGGAATTCCGGGTGGAATTATTTGACCCTTGTTGCTCGAGGTTAACGCAATGGGATTATCATCGTGGTTAAATTTTACTTCTATACATTCCCTTCGACCGAACAGAACCGAGGGCAGGGGCAGATTAATTGAGTTTTTCAAAGACTTTTTAACTCGATGGAGAATTTACTCGGTGGTCTATATTTGTCTTTCATCTCGTTGAAATAGTCAATAGAATCTCTTCTCTTTCTCTCTCTCTCTCTCCCTCCTCTCCCCCCGATCATCGATAAAGATCTCCAATTGAATAATTTCTCGGATACTGTATTTTTATATAGCTATATCCCTCGAATCGCTCTTTCTATCTTTTTCGATTCCGAAAATATAGCTATTTTTATATAGAAAAAGAGTAATTTGTAATTGCACGTATAGAGAAATATGTTGTATTAAAATTTAGTATGTCGTTTAGTGCACACCGCGGAACAATTCGTTTCAGTATAAATATTAGTATGTATTTACAGAGGGACGATTTTTGATGGACGAACCAATACTTGCGATGTTTCGCTGGAAGTCCTTTATCTTCATTAGGCTATATGCTGTTTTCTTGTTTAGGAAAACATACTTAATATATAAAACAACTGACGAGGATGAAGGAGTTCCATCGAGATGTCGCTGGTTAACAAATTCTCATGATTTATGTTTAAAAAAAAACACTCTTCCTTGAATCGTTATGGACAATCGTAATCGCATACATAGCAAAACAAATTACTATATCTCGTTATTTGTAGTAGCAGAAAATTAATTGTTCGATTAGTTTTTTTTATTATTAATATTCTAACGTCGCTTCTTTGTGCTCCAAACTTGGTGCTAATCAACTCCATTTGTTAATGATTTGAGGCTAAACATTGCTACTCAGTGGCTTGCAAATAGGTATTTTTTCGCCCATTTATTTAAAAATGCCAGATTCATACCTAAAAATAGATTCAATTTCTAGATACGAAGGAGAATCAAAAAATAAAAATTGAATATAAATTTATGAGAAATATTAATAAATTATAAGTATTTGATAAACTGTATCAGAACGGTAAAATGTATTATTCCCAAAACTAATAAAACTCCAGTAATTTTAACCGTAAAATTCGTGTTCGGACAATGAAAATAAAAAAAAAAGCAATCGACATTTTTCGTTAATAAATAGAGTAATTGTTAATGCACCAATGACCGTGTCTCAATACGCGTATGACAAAATAAAAAGTATTTTCTAATCGGACACACATATACACACGGGGTTCGAGTATTAATAATATAACGAATGCATGTATATATATGTATAGATGTCGTATCGCGATGCTCGTATCTCAATTTATATATCGGTGTCAAGTCTTCTCCTGTATACCCTTGTTCTATTTGCAGTTAGGAGAAGAGGGAGAGAGGTAAAAAATTTTCTAGAGCAACTGTGCGCGAATTCAGTTGAGTAAGTTATGAATAAAATATCCCCGAGTCTTCTCGGAAGAACAAGGTGAAGCGCTCTCCCTCTCTCCCTCGGTCTCTTGCTCTATAGACCGACCGAGGAGCAATACGACGAAGGTTCAAATAATACAATCAGGCATAGTGTGTACTTTGCCGAAGAATGTTTTGCGACAAGAAAGGAAAGAGGAAAAAATAACCACAGAGCAAAGGTCCCCGAGGCGCTGTTGTGGTTTTAAACTTTCCTTAAACTCCGCGCAACCGAGAGAGAGAGAGGGACAATAAGAGTGTTCCATCCTTTTTCTTCATGTCTCTTTTTCGACTTCTCTGACCTCTCATTTCTTTCGATTTGTTATATACAACACACTTTATTACCCGGCACCCTTTCTTGTTACCCCTTCCACTTCCCCTACACACCGATCCCTTGATTTTCTACGGAATTCTCCGATCTACCATCCCATTGATTGATTCCTCGTTAATTAAACCAGAAGACTCGTTCGCGTGAACGATCCGCTCCTCTCTCTCTCTCTCTATCTCTCTTTCTCTTACTGTATATATGTGTGTGTGTGTGTGTGCGTATTATACATACATAATTTAAAAAAACGAACAAACACATACCGTCTCTTCTTGCATACCGATCAACCGGCTCATTTCGTTCACATTTTTTTTCCCATCATCAACCGCGCTTACCGTCTTGTTCTCGTTGCTCTAATGTTTCTTTTTATACACCTTATTGTTTCCCCCGTGTCGTAAAAATTTTTTTGCCACTCTATTCGAGATTTTATCTCCTGTTAATGTTTGTTAATTACTAATAAATCCTTAAATTACGATGCTTATCGATATTTCCTGCAGATACCTTTATATCTTTTACATCGGTATTATAGCGATCGAGTGATATTTTGTTCGTTTCGTTTTCCTTTGTTTATTTCAGTTTATACGTTATAGTTTACATTAAATATATAGTTGTCGTTACAAACTCTATTTTATTAGTCATCTATTAGAGTTTCACGGTGTTTGAGACTCGTTTCTGACGTTGCTATTTACTTACTTACAGGGAAGTTTAAGGCCTAAGGGTCACGGATATTATCCAAATTCTAGGATATGTATTCTAATGTAAGAATATGAAGAAAGCTAGAGAAAATTAGTAGTAAGTAAACCCGAACGTTTCATTTTACGAAAATTATGCGCTACTAATTATTCAAAAAATACCTCTTCTAGTTTGGTTGCTTATAAACACTCAAAATTCTGATCATTAAATATATAGACAAACCTTTGAAAAATATTTTGAATAAGTGTATCGAACAAGTAATTTAGTCAATGTGTTGTAAAGGAGCAGAAATTGTTCCTATTCACAAAGATGGTAATAAGCTTTCTCACAATAATTGTAGACCAATTTCTGTTAATTCTAATGTTGCGACAAATTTGAAATAATTATTCATGCACGAATAACAAATGTTCTCAAGGAAAACAAAATTTTTATCGGATAAACAATTCGGTATACTGAAGAATAAAAATACAAATAATGCATTAAATCTATACTCACTAAACATGTGTACAATAAAATAGATGCTAATGAATTTATACTATAGCTAGTTTCATATAGGCTTGGCTGAAACTTGACGCGGTCAACTGTAAAAAACAGTTTATTAAACTTGAAGCTTATGGTATTAGAGGCCAATGGCTTAATTTATTGAAAGATTATCTAACTAATATAGATATCAAAGAGTTAAACTAAAAAAAGTTAGAAGTGTTAGTCTACCGGTAACTATGGGGATTCTCCAGGGAACTATTTTGGGACCTTTCTTACTTTAATTTATATTAATGATCTGCTTAATACAGTAACTAGTAATTATGTAATATTGTCATATGCTGACGATACAGTATTATTATGTTCTGGCAAATCGTGGAATTGTTATATGAATCCTTGATGACCATTGTTCTGTGTAAGATATGTGATTGGATTGCTGCTAATGATTTACATCTAAATGATATAGATAAGACTATATCTACATCACATTTCGAAGCTACAGTGATAGTATTCCAAAAAAATTATCTATTAATATTAAGAATAAACCTATCAAAAGGTGCGACGTTACCAAATTTTTGGTTAAGTTAATTAACCGTTTCCCGGTGGAAACGCCGAAAATATTAACAAATAAAATAAACCCTGCACGGCCGACTCTTTCAGAGGAGATCCCGTCGAATTTACAGTGGACCGGTTTCCACTGTACTCTATAATAATTTTTAGTTGGCGTAAATACACTTGTTTTCCCGCACAGAAAATTAATAAGCGGATTCCTTGCGGAATCCACTGTCACCACTACCACGAGAGAGATTCGTGAAACTTAATATTTATTAATAACGCGCGAAAAAAACCCAACGTAACGCGACGTAATTAACAAATAAAACCCAACGATAGAAAAGTAATCACTCCCGAAACAACCACGTTTGACCAACAGTAAATTAATAGATATACTAGACGCCACAATAATAATTGAATCACTTACCAATTAAATAGATCAATTCAAATATTATAAATAAATAATAATCCAATATATCTAGTATATATCTATGTATATCTCAGTCTATCAAAAAAATAGCTTCTCAAGATTCTCTCCTCACAATCACTATACTGATAATTGATTTTATCAAGGACACACGCTCTCTCTATCACTCAGAATACTCTATCCTTCAACTCACGATGCTAGAATGCTCCCTTTCCGGAAACTACCCTCCGTAACCGAAAATTTAAATACTCTCTCCTTTTCTCACTTGTTGTCCCAGTTCCTTATCTCTCTCGTGTCACCTGCGGGAGATAAGTCATTATTCGACTTATCTCCATGTAATTACATGTCACAGGTGCCCCCCCGCTACCGTATAGTCCTTACTAATATCAAAATTGACAACTCATTTACATAAGTTATCATTGTCCCAACTATTACAGTAAATATACGTGTATTACGGAATTACTGTCATAATACTATTTTATACAGTAATTCCATACACGACACATCGTCCTTACTATAGAACATTTAGTAATATATTACTAAATATATTACTAAAATCTTATTAGCGCGAGATTTGAATCTCTTATTTGTTTCTATATATTATACACGTATAATATATATACACCCGAACGATCCCCACTACACGTGTTCCGAAACTCCCTACGTATCGATACATATATCCCTACGTCGATAAAAGCGCGGACCTCCTAGTTACTATGCGCGCGCTTGAATCTCGATCGATTCAAGATGGACGCAACTGAGTTCGAACCGGCACGTAAACAACGTGCTTCGCGACCGGTTCACCGCGTGCGCGCGATCCCCACCGGCGGGGACGACGATAACCGTTCCGCGGGTGTTGTGCGCGTGTGTAAAGTATGTGCGCGTACGTATACACGCGTGTATACGCCGTGCGCGAGGACGACAACGAGTTCTCCCCACCAACGCTCCACGAGGCAATACACACAGCGATCATGGTAATGTTTACATCATTGTTTATTGCATATTTGCAATAAACAATGATGCAAAACTCCTGAAATAGGTAAGTATTAAGGTAACCTTTTACCAAATCCCTCCGTTATCTTATTTTAACTTATCTTTCCCCAATAATTAATTCCTGATTTTCCTTATCCATTTTCCCCATTCAACACACAATATTTATATATTTTTCTTTTACAGATGCTGGTGTCTTGGAGTAGCAGATCACCCCGGGAACCCCGCCTCCTGCAGCAGAGAACCCCGGAGCAGCCGACCAACAACTCCTCGACGGCATCTTCTCTACCGTTCCTGGATAACCTACGAACCAGGTAAGTTTACCTTCAATCATAATATTTTGATAATAACACATATTAATAATATCTATTCCTTTTTAGGTGCCCCTTATTGATGACACCATCACATTGCCCCCCCCTAAACTTTGACTTACCTCTTAATGTCTAAGTTTACTCACATGATACACCGAGATGATTCTTCTTTCTCAATCTTCCGTCTTCGACCCTTACTGACGCTATGAAGTCACCTATGCTCCCTACTAGTACGTGGTGGAATATACCTCTTTAAATCCGACACATGTACTTTGTTAACACGACCCTTCGATTTCGAACTCATGTCCAATATATACGTATTAGGGGATTTAACCTCTACAATAGTGAAAGGACCTTCAAATTTGGGAGCGAGCTTTGCTGAGAACCTATTTCCTCCATGTGATTGGAAATGCGTCCTAACTAAAACTTTATCCCCCACTAAAAATCTGGTATCCTTCCGACCCTGGTTATATACTCTAGCTTGTTTCTCTCTCGATTTCTCTAAATTCTTAGCTACTAGATCCCTCACTATATCTAACCTACGAACCCTATCAGCCCACACAGAATCATCAACCCTACTAATTGGTTGAGGTTTCTCGACCTCCCTACGTAAACTCTTTACTGGTTTTGGGTGTCTCCCATAATTTAGAAACGCTGGTGACACCCGTGTCGACGATTGAATTGCCGTGTTTAAAGCGTGTCGGAATTCATGGAGATGTTGATCCCAAGTCCGATGATCCGCTTCGACAAACGTTGCAATCATCGTTTTAAGCGTGCGATTGCTACGTTCGACAGGATTTGCTTGCGGATGGTAAGGAGGTGTAGTGATATGTTTCACCCCATATCCTACTAAAATATCGTTCAGATATTTATTCTCAAACTCCTTACCATTATCCGTAAGCAAATATTCTGGAGTTTCCCACCGAAATAAGACTAACTCCTCGAACGCTCTCGCTACCGCTTTCCCATCAGCAGATCTCAATGGTTTCAACTCTATCCAGCGAGTAAATAAATCTTGAAATACCAGCAGGTATTTGCACTGATTTTTACTGGCCGGAAACTCCATCATATCCGCCGCAACGACAACCCACGGTTTCTCTACTACCCTACTACTCATTAGTCCCTGAGGCCCTGATTGAGAAACTTTGTACTTTTGACAAGTTTCACACCCTACTACGAATTTATGAATGTCGTACCACATTCCTCTCCAGAAATACTCCCTAGCGACCTTATCATATGTCTTCTCGACCCCTAAATGACCTGCGGAGGTAACGCAATGGGCATCACTCATGACCCGATCACGTTGCTCCTCCGGAACTACCAATTTCCAGGACTCTTCTCTATTGGTCACTGGGTCTAACAGTGGTTCGTTCCGGAATCTATATAGCATTCCATCTTCCACTTTCCACTGCTGATACCTATCAGGGAACTGCTGTACATTGCTCAGCATGTTGAGGTACCACGGATCTCCAATCTCTTTAAAGGCAGCTACTACATTTTCTTCAGACTCGTACATCCTGGAGAGAGCATCTGGGACTTGATTCAAGGCTCCTTTCCTATGAATTATCTCAAAGTCCCATTGCTGCATCTCCAGGGCCCAACGAGCAAGTCTACCCGTCGGCTCTTTTAAATTCCTCAGCCACCTAAGAGCACTGTGATCCGTGATCGCCGTAAACTTATAACCCTCAAGATACGGCCTCAACTTCTTGATTGCCCAGAGCAATGCCAAACACTCCTTTTCAGTGGTTGTGTAATTTCGCTCCGCAGCAGTCAGGACCCTACTAATATAGACGATGGGATGTTCTCCGTCCTCCTGATCCTGTGTCAGCACAGCCCCCAAGGCAAAGTTGCTAGCGTCGCACTGAACCTTGAAAGGTCTGCCGAAATCAGGTCTAGCAAGAACAGGAGCGGCAGTCAAGGCTTGCTTCAATTCATTGAAAGCAGCTTGCTGCTCCTCTCCCCATGTCCATTCCTGTCCCTTACGCAATAGCCTCACTAACGGTATCTTTATTCTAGCCTCGTCCTCAATGAACCTCGAGTACCACGCTACCATACCAAAGAACCTTCGCAATTCCTTAATCGTTGTAGGTACTGGATAGTTAACCACCGGAGCTACCTTATCTGGATCTGTCCTAAGTCCATCCTTATCTAAAATAAACCCTAAATATGTAACCCTACTACAACAAAATTCACATTTGTCCCTATTCATAGTCAATCCAGCATCTAACAACTTTTTAAGAACTAGTTCTAGGTATTTCAAATGATCCTCGAACGATTCAGTCACCACTATAATATCATCAAGATACCCAAACACGAATGGCTCAAACTCAGGCCCAAATATTGCATCAATTAACCGTTGGAAGGTCATTGGAGCATTGGTAAGACCAAACGGCATCCTTCTAAATTGCCATAGACCCGATCCCGGCACGGAAAACGCAGTATACCTCCGACTAGCAGACGCCATCTTAACTTGGAAATAAGCCTGCTTTAAGTCGATCTTACTTATGAATTTCGCTCTCCGTATCTTATCCAGGATCGAATCTATTTGAGGCAAAGGATATGCATCTCGTTTGGTTACCGCATTCAGGTCCCGATAGTCAATACAGAATCGAATGGAGCCATCGGATTTGCGGACAAGAACTGGTGCACTACTCCAATCACTGGCTGATCTCTCAATCACACCTAACTTCAGCATCTTCTTAACTTCCTCCTGAGCCACCTCCAGCATCTTGGGAGACATCCTCCTCGTACGATGCTTGACTGGGGAGGCATTCTGCACGTCAATAGAATGCTCCGTCCAATCAGTCATTCCCAACTTCTCTGGGTTATACTCAGGAATCAGCCTCTGCACCAATTCTTGTACTCGAGCCCTCTGATTATCCTGCAATTCGGATATACCAGAGCACTCACCATGGATATTCGACGACTGCCTTTCAGCATTATCGTCGAATGTTCTCCATTTCCCTTCGCTAACTCTCCATTGATTCCGTCCCAATCGAACATCGAAATCAAAGGCCTTGCCAAAATCCATCCCAAGTAACATGTCAGTGTCTAAATCACTGACTACGTTGCAATGGATTTGGCCCACCTGACCGTCAACTTCTAACATGATGTCGATTGTCCCCACCGCACTAATTGTACCACCACTAAAATTTCTAAGTACCGAATTATTAGTTCTAATTCTACTCTTGTACCGCTGCGCAATTTTAGACCCAACTAAAGACAACGTAGACCCGGAATCGACCAAAGCCCTATACGTAATTCCTCCTAATTCGACGTTAAGAAATTTACGATTATCTGCATTAATCATGGAGATTCCCTGTCTAGTTCCCTCCTCAATTGATGGATCTGGTGTCTCTTTGTTACGAGAAAAGACTTCCGAATTCGTAACATTAGATTCCGTTGATTCTAACCCCAATAGGATATCAACCCCCTGATTAATTATATTTAATCTTGAATAATCTAAATTCTCTTCCCGATTACAAAATCTTTTCTCGTTAACCTGAGTCCCGCCACCATCAATTGATTTCCTAGCTGGCCTAACCTTCTCTGAAACTCGCACCATAGATTCTGACTTCCCTACGTTTACCTCACTATTAGGATTAGGAACCGATGAATCCGAATCGCGATCTAATCTCACTACCTCAGGGAGCACCCCCTCCGTACTAACCTGAGTTTCCCTATCACCCTCCGTACTATCATGCTTTCGTTTGTTACCCTCCGCACTACGATCAGACACGTCCCTAATAATTTCCTCGACTAACTTCACCTGATTAGACACGTCCCTAATAACTTTATCTATATCGGTCCGTTTTAATGTTTGTCGAGAGTCAGAGGACCTGTCTGTGCTCTCGCTTGCCCGTTTCCCAAAAAATTCCGGAATTCTTTACAATTCGGACAATTTTTAAATATGACACCCACCTTGTCGCAGACTTGACAGTGAATGTCCGGCACCTTCATCAACGGGCAATCCTTTATATGATGGCCCGTTTCCCGGCACCGAAAACATTTCCTATCCGGGCATTCCGCACTTCGATGTCCAACTCTCTGACAATTAAAACAAGGACCGTGAAATTCCCTACTACTGTTGTTTGTACTCGGCCTAATATTGTCCCTACGATCAGTAACTCGAAAAGGCTTAACTCTGCTCGGAGACGGAGGAGTAGCCGCTACACTGGCATAAGTCACTCGACTATCTACCATTTTTCCCACCTTCTTCTCGGTTTTCGCTATCGCCGCAGAAGATGGTTTAATCTCACTACTCGTCTTCTTTTGAACCATCCTCTGATCTTTATCCGATCCAGAGGACAATTTCATCATTTTCTGGTTGTGTTTCTTATCCACGTTAACCTCCGGACTCTTAATTTCCGCCTTTGCCACCTTGCCCTTCGAAGTGGCCCCTTTAAAAGCCGCCTCTGGAATCCACATCTTCTCCTTTGGCGGTGGCGGAACATAGCGACTGTCCAACTCCTTCCTTCTCTCGAATTTACGTCCCCACTTCTCAATGTCGTCTAACGTGTCCAGATATTCATCTTCCATGGCCCTCCGATATTCCGGCAATAAATTGCGGAAAATCATCGGAACCAGTTGATAATCTGGCAGTGGTCTCCGTAAATGCCCTACTATCAAACGGATGCAGGAGAGATACTCCGCAATCCCTTCACCTTTGGCCTGAGTACGGCGTCTCAACTCCATCAAGATGTCCTCACGATCCAGGATTCCTAGGAAGCGATGTCTAAACGCTTTCTTAAATTCCTTCCAGGAATTAATCTGGTCCTTCACTGACCGGTACCAACGCACAGCCATCTTGGACATCGTACAAGGAATCGCACTCAAAAATTCGCGATCCGTGTACGCCGTACTCTCGAAGCAATCCTCCAGTTGCGCAAGATATTCTTCCGGTCCCTCCTTGCCTTCACCAGAGAACTGAATCCGCCAGCCTTGGAGTAGTTTGACACACTCAGTACTTCTGCGTGTGTCAACCGCCTCCCTACGGCCAACGCGGTTCCTGGTGACCCTACGAACAGCGGAACCATCCGATTCTCGCGCACCGGAATCGGAATCTTCGTCCCTTCTCCCTACACGCCCTACTGCAGCCTTTCGGGTCTTTTGTCGGTATTTCCTCCTAGATTTACACAATTCCTCCTCTGAACTATAATCGGTATCGGAAACTCCATTCGTCTTCCCTCCGCTCTTCTTTGGCCGATTTCCATTGCTAAACCCTAATTGAACGGGTTGTAACAATGTTTGGTTCTGAGGAGTCTCCTTTTGTGAATCAGGAGTAATTTCTGTCCACAACTTACCCTGATCTCCCAATTTCCGAATTGTGATCATTGAGTCTCTTTGCTTACGCGACTGTTCTAACAACGAGTCGCGTATTTCATGATAATTACGAACTTCTTGTTCGTTCTCATCACATACTACCCTACGCTCCCTATTTTCTCTAACATCCCTACTCGTATCTTCGCCCGACGGTCCCGACTTTTGCGCTACATTTAAATTAGCTAACTTTTGATCTATGATCGCTGATAATGAGATCTTTAGCTGTTCCCCAAGGATCTCTCGAACGACATCCGTAATCAAATGTTTCATCCTGGCCAAGTCTTCATCTTCACTCTGCACTGGAGTCGGATCTCGTGGCCGAACAAATTCACCAGACACAGATGGGATCGGCTGACTCGACGGATTGGATGATTCCCCGACCACGGACATCATCGCTCGAGAATCCCTTGGTGGAGTAACACTGGTCTTCGTTGACTTCATATCTCTGACAGATTTTTCGGACACCTTTGACTTGTTCGTCACTCTCTTGGGTCTACCTACTCTCTTGCTCGTATCAGTCGCCGAACCTTCATCAGAAGCCTCCGTGATGGACTGGATTGCACTCGTCTCAGGATTATTATCCTGTGACTCACGAGGACTCTCCTCGTCTTCTGCAAACCAGGGAATTCCTGCTTCTGGTGCCAATTTCTTCATATCAGCTCTCAATAATCGCTCTTTTAGTATACCCAACGTCCCAACTACGCTAAGTCCCCTCGATTTTAATTCATCCGTTACCGCTTTCTGAGACATCGCATTAATCGTGATGTTCATTTTCTGCATTTCCCGATTTTCCCCTAATAACCTCTTCATGGCTTCTTTGTACGAGTTCATCGCGAAAAATTGTTAAAAGGAACAAAAATTAAAATAAACCCTACTAAATAAGAAACCTCAGCAAAGCTAGTTTGGGAAAATATAATACAAAAAATGCTAAAGCTGTAACGCGAACCGTGTACACGTGTCGGACGTAAAGGGACCCGAATTTCACTCGTGCCAAATAAAGGGAATATAATAAATAATAAATAAAAATAAAATATTAATATTATATTATTCTGGAGATTACCTTCCTTGAATCTTCCTACAAAAGGGAAAAAAACAAAATAAGGGAAAATATATATCCAAAACGATATCACCTCCGGTTGCTCACTTTGGCCCGTTGCCAATATGGATGCTTGGAAAGAATAAAAATGAATAAATAAATAAATTCCCTTAGGTTTCTCCGCTACTAAATACTCTGTATAAACCTGAAAACGCGAATCCCAAAATCGACCCGAATTCCAGATAAAAAAAACTACACCACCCAAAAGAAAATAAATTATTATAGTCCCCACTGAAATAAATAATAAACACACGCACAAAATAATAAATAAAATAAATAAAATAATAAAATAATAATTTATATAATTGGGGATATACTCGGCACGAGTGAAACCACAACACACACTAAATATAACTGCCGCAATGATTGAGGATTGTCTTTACAATCCTGATTCAAAGCAACAAAAATTGACAGCAGCCCACAAAAAGCGCTTGTCGTCACAATAAAAATAGGGAAAATAACATATATTTATCAAATAAATAAATAAATGATCACACACAAAAGTCCTCACTAACGTTGGTCAAACGGACACTACTATTCAAAAAATTTCGATTTTCAGACACAAAATGGCCACCAAAACCGACGCCAACTAAAATTAAAATGGCGAATCCGTGCGTCTTCTCAAATAAAAACCCACTCAACACGGAATTCACTACTCCCGAATAAACCCTACGAATACAATTATTGGAGCCAAGGAATTTTAAAATAGTTAAAAATTCAACAGAGCCCCACGTTGGGCGCCAATGCGACGTTACCAAATTTTTGGTTAAGTTAATTAACCGTTTCCCGGTGGAAACGCCGAAAATATTAACAAATAAAATAAACCCTGCACGGCCGACTCTTTCAGAGGAGATCCCGTCGAATTTACAGTGGACCGGTTTCCACTGTACTCTATAATAATTTTTAGTTGGCGTAAATACACTTGTTTTCCCGCACAGAAAATTAATAAGCGGATTCCTTGCGGAATCCACTGTCACCACTACCACGAGAGAGATTCGTGAAACTTAATATTTATTAATAACGCGCGAAAAAAACCCAACGTAACGCGACGTAATTAACAAATAAAACCCAACGATAGAAAAGTAATCACTCCCGAAACAACCACGTTTGACCAACAGTAAATTAATAGATATACTAGACGCCACAATAATAATTGAATCACTTACCAATTAAATAGATCAATTCAAATATTATAAATAAATAATAATCCAATATATCTAGTATATATCTATGTATATCTCAGTCTATCAAAAAAAATAGCTTCTCAAGATTCTCTCCTCACAATCACTATACTGATAATTGATTTTCTCAAGGACACACGCTCTCTCTATCACCCAGAATACTCTATCCTTCAACTCACGATGCTAGAATGCTCCCTTTCCGGAAACTACCCTCCGTAACCGAAAATTTAAATACTCTCTCCTTTTCTCACTTGTTGTCCCAGTTCCTTATCTCTCTCGTGTCACCTGCGGGAGATAAGTCATTATTCGACTTATCTCCATGTAATTACATGTCACAGGTGCCCCCCCGCTACCGTATAGTCCTTACTAATATCAAAATTGACAACTCATTTACATAAGTTATCATTGTCCCAACTATTACAGTAAATATACGTGTATTACGGAATTACTGTCATAATACTATTTTATACAGTAATTCCATACACGACACATCGTCCTTACTATAGAACATTTAGTAATATATTACTAAATATATTACTAAAATCTTATTAGCGCGAGATTTGAATCTCTTATTTGTTTCTATATATTATACACGTATAATATATATACACCCGAACGATCCCCACTACACGTGTTCCGAAACTCCCTACGTATCGATACATATATCCCTACGTCGATAAAAGCGCGGACCT
>CM047430.1:71733153-71931565 GCA_026168455.1 Theocolax elegans | reverse complement strand
ATATATACACACACATTTTATTGGGAATGAGCTTCTTGGTTTTTCCTCTTGACGTCGTTACACGCGAACGTAATTCAACAAATTTTTAATCTACGGTATTGTATTTCAGTACTTTTATACAGACCATCAATATCCGCGGTGTGTGATTCACCGTATGTGTGATTTAAATAAAGACAAAAAATATTTAAATTATATATAATGTATATTTACTTTATTAATTAAATTACCTTACCTCCGTCGCTGATTAGCACCGGTTTGGGAGCATAAAAAGAGCGACGTTAAAATAAAAAAAAAAAAATAAAAAATTAACTTAATTTTAAGGCATTTTCTAAAAGTTGATATTTAACTGAAACTGATTATCCTTAGAGTAGAATAGAAATTGAAAAATTTGAGGCTATAAATTGATATCATATTTGACCCTGCATAATTGCTGATGCACTTATTAGTGATTTTCGGATAAACGAATATTCTTGAGATGAATAATTGAGATTTATTTAAAATTCGACAAAAAAAAGCGACAGTTACAACTGATAAAACAGTTATGCTTAACCCGGGACGTAAACCCCAAAAAAATAGAAAAATGGTTTAATTTTTATAGAACGATAAATTCAATTTATCGAAAAAAAACATTCTGTAACGGTGTTGTGTTTCTTTTGAAGATAATCTGTAAATTTTGTCAAATTTTTTTTATTAATAATTCAGCGAAATTTTTGGGCTGCCGTGAATAAATGTTTAGCTATACCAAAAATGGTTATTTACATACAATCAATAAATAATTAATTATTTCGTAAAAGTCTCTCTGTCTTGGTACTCTATTTGTTTAGAACAGTATGTGTGATTTTTTTTAAATTTTTCTTTTAATTAGGTTTTAAAATTTTTGCGATTTTTTATCACATCCCCTTAACCTTGAAACATTATCAAATGGTTAAATATTTTTATCAGGGTAATTGTTGACTATAAAAATGTTTCATACTCTCTAAATTTCTTAGAGTGAAACAAAGAGAAGAATTACACTTTTATAGTGACGAGTGCAGAGTCACACTAATAAAAAAAGGCACAGAGCTTTCGCTTTTATAAGAATGATTTTTCTTTTAGTTTAAGCAATTTAGAAACACACAATTATTTGTTAAACACTTGAGAATTCGACACTTTAAGGCAGTAAAATAATTGTCTTATCTTGGACATCTTAAAAAAATCGCGAATAATAATAAATTTAATAAAAATTTTGAAGAAAAAATAGACGCAGTCCAGAATCCATATTATATATTAAATATTTGTTTATTTCGATCAATCATTATTCTACAGGGTTTACATATATATATATTACAATACTGAAAATAATAGTACATGACGTTATCGTTGTTTTTGCGCAGTGTCTAAGTAATAAATAAATAAGAAAATAAGTAAATAAATATATAAAAACAATAAATAAATACACATATAAGTAAACAGCTATACAAGTAAATAAATAATATTAATGTTAATATTAATATAATATAATAATAATATTTGTTAATAAGCCAGTCGGTCAATAAAATTTCTTTTACGAATATACGAACCTTCGTGTCTGGTAAATTTTATTATAATAATCAATAAACACTTTTTAAAAGCGTTGAAAGTGTGTTTTTCAGAATCAAATTTAACTGCGGTTAAAGTATACGATTTTATCGATTTTTACAAGTAACGCGCGCAGGAGAGAGAGAGAGAGAGAGAGAGAGAGAACAAGCAAAAAACTCCGAAGCAATTATATTATTTTCACGGTGTACGCGGTGAAGCAAACAACCAGTCGAAACAGAACGAGGTTGCATCAGTGAAAAATTAAAATTTGTCACTGATCTCGTTATTCCTCGAAACTTGGTGAGAGGGGAGAGAAAACGAGAGGAAGAAAAAAAGGTGAAATGTAATAAGTAAAATACGAGTGTGCGTGTATGTGTGTGTGTGTGTATAACGAAAGGAAAGAATAAAAAAAGATGCAACAATTACTTTCGATTCGCTATAGAATCGAAAACACTTAGTTTCGTACAATTAACGTTCCGTTTGCAAAAAAGGGGAAGGAGGGTAAACGAAGGAATCGTTGAAACGAGACCTCGTTATATCCTCTGAGAAGAACAATGCGCTCGCGCGGGTCCCGGCTTCAAAGCGACACAAATTACATCTCGAAGCGGGAATTAAGTGAGCACGCTCGACTGGTCTTGCAAGGGCTGTATTAGATCGAACCTGGCCAAGGCGAGAGGATCCAAGAGATTTTTGCAATGGCCTCTACGACCCCTTCGCTCTTTCTCCTTCTTGCGCTTCGAAATAATCATTGCCGAGGAACTTACTTCCGAAATGCAATTAACTTCGAAAATATTGTACATCTACAAAGAACCCAAGTAATAACCAGCCTTTCCGTAATAATAATGTTATAACTTCCCTTTCTTTCCCCCCTACCGCCATATTTCTCTCGTTTTTCGCGTCAACCGTCTCGAAAAACACTGATTCTTTCTTACATTTACGAACTCGACGAAGGAGGCTTTATCTTTTAAACAAATTTATTCGGTTCACTCGAAACGTTCTTCGATTTATATTCCCGTTCAGGAAATATTCGTTATTGCGTGCCCGCGCGTTAATCACTTGCGGTTCGAACCAAGTTATAACCGTGAAATTCATTTTCGATACGAATCTTTCTCGTTTTTATTTTTCTTTTTTTTTATATATTTTATTATACATTATTATTTTTACTTTTATTACTTAAGGAAATTTTTCGATACGATATTGGTTCAGAGTGCTATTGCAGTTTACAGTAATTTTTCGATAATTCCAGTAATAATTATACATTTATATATTACTAGAAGCCATCTTGCGCACAAGCGCGCACCTTTTATTTATATTTAGTTTCTTTATACCTATTTTTAATGTTTTTTAATTTTAAAACAGGTTACGTACTTTTCCTAAGCATACATTTTAAAAACTTTTGTTTTGCTCGTTTCCATAGATACATGCAATTATACGTCATTTTCAATCGACCAATCATATCACGTTTTAAGAGGCTTCACATCATTTTTTTAAAGGAGGAATATAAGTACGTTGTTGAAAGGAATGTTTTAAACATTATTTTTTATAATCATAATGCAGCTTAATTACTCTTCGTAACATTACTAGACGTAAACGAATGAAGAATACGAGACGTAAAACACAATAATTAATAAAGTTAAAAGATTATAATTATAAATGTAAGTCAACATATTTTCTAACCTTTGCAAATACAATTTTAATAATTAATAAAATTTGTAAAAATTAATTATTAAAAATTAAGAAAATATTCAGGGTAAAAACTGGCGTATATGTGAATCTATGAAATTTCTTTTTTGAAGTTTAGGAAAAAGTGAAAATTAGATTGACAATTTTCACGTTGCATGTGGAATAACGTAATGAGTAAACCACGCGAGACGAAATAAAAACGTTGTTACCTTTTTTTTTTAATAACACGGAAACGTAATTTCTCTGAATACATATTTTTATCCAACTCGCAGATCCAAATAGAGCGATAGCCGCACGCCTCCACTCAGAATACAAAGTACTTCATAACTAAAAAAGACAGATTTTTAGCCCCTAACGCGTTCATTTACCCAAGTTATGGCTGACTAAAACAAATGTTGTAAACAAAATACTTTCACTTTGACCACTTATAATTTGGAAACGAATAGAGATAGATGCTCAATCCTAAGTTCAGAAGAAAACTGAGATCAAGCAGACGTGATTTGAAAAAAAAGAAGCTCCAATCTGTTAATTTGGAGATCAAAGTTTTAAAAAAAATTAGATAATGAAATTTTGGTGAAAAACGTCAGTACTTTTTTACTATTAAATTTTAGTTAAAGTTTCACCTATTTCTTATTTTTTAAAACTTTGCTCTAAGTTAACCAATTTGAGTTTTTTTCAAATCGCATTTATGCGATCTAACCTTACTTATAAATATCTATCTTTATTTCTTTTTGATTTCTAACGCATGAAAGTAGAAGTAATTTTTTTATAAAATTTGCTTTAGTTAGACATAACTTGGGTAAATTAAAGTGTTAGGCTCTAAAAATCTGGCTTTCCTCAAAATATTTTACGAAACATATCCCAGAGTTTCGATAAGATCCGTGATCCGAAAGCCCTGGCCTCTTCTAGTCAGTCGCAAATTTCTATTTATGAAAAATCTAAGCTCGAGGCCGAAGCGCCTATTCTTATATAATTTTTGTTTTAAAAGACCGATTTAGATTAATTGTATACAATTGTTTAATCCCTTAATCGATAAAAATCTATCTACTACTCAATATGGAGTCCAAAGTGTGATCAAGACCAGTACATAAATTTCGCTCCAAAAGAATGAAAATCTTCGTAAAATATCATAAGTATAAAAATTGAAAATCCAGACGCTCATGATTTTTATTCGTCGCGAGATGATTTTTATTGACACGCGCGCAAGGGCAACCGATTTCTCGTCGATTGAATTCGCTAACGAGGGATCTCGGTGATTAACCGAACAACGTCGCGCGAGGGATGCTGCTTTTCCTTTTTCGGTGGGGGGTGCACCGCTCCGTTCACCCTCTCATTATACCGTCGTCCGACCCCGGTAATTTCACGGAACAGTCGGTCGAAATTAGTCGGACGGTTCGACCGGCACGATGCTCCGAAAGTTTGTCGATCGAAATTAATGACGAGGACTCAGCCGCGGCTTCCAATGGGGCTATGACCATCGGGAAAACCATTGTACACGCGACACTAACAGACGACTTTTCCTTTATTTTTTTGTTCCTCTAGCTCGAGAGTACGAAAGACGGAAATCATTTCTTTATCACGCACTAATGAGGTACGTCTAACGCGCATAACCAGTGCTTTTGAATCAATCGATTCAAATATTTGATGAAATGAAGAAATTTTTTCATATATTTTCCTCGTTAGTTATCGTGTTTACGGAGAAAAATCGTGTGTATTTATTTATTTATATATCATGACTTCCGTCGCTGATCGGCATCGAGTTGAAACCATAAAACCAGGCAATGTTATAAATAATAAAAAAAAATTTACCTATAGAGGAATGATTAATGCACATATATAGTTAAGAAAAATGGGAGAAAAAAACGTGATGTTTCTACAGTTTGACAAAAGTAGGCCCATTTTTCGATCATTTTTCACTCAATATTATATTGAAACGACAATCAATTTTAATACTTACTAAATAGAATACGCATTCTACTAGTGTACCTTGTATAATATTGTTCCTAATCAATTATTTAACCGAATTACCCTAGTAGAAAACGACTTTTGGTTAAATAACCAGTCTTTGGTTGAAAAAGTGTTCACAAATTCTACTAGAGTAATTTCTACTACTAGAAATAGTAAATTCTACTGCTAGATCAAAAATTATTTTTATATTACAAAAAATTATAAAAAGTTTCATTTAAATACGTACGATTCATCACAATACTTCATAGAGATCTCAATTGACTATATAGTAGATCCAGTCGAGAGACACGCAAGGTCTGGATGGAAAATTCAGAAAAACCTGACAGAAACAGAGGAGTGAATAAAAGAAGAAGAAAAAAAGGGAAGAATGGTAACCAAGTAAGAGTACATAATGGAAAAGAAAAGAAGAGAAGAGAAGAGTCGATAGATTGCTTCCGATAGATAATAAAGAGGACATTTCTCCACGGGACGAAAGGAAGCGCGCGCGAGTGGGATAGCCAAGGCTGACGGCGTATCGGGCGTGTCTCCCTTCTGGCAGATATTATAAGTAATTTCGTCGTATAAAAGGTGCTTTCGACTCGCGGTGAAGAGGAAAAGAGCAGCGTCTATATATATAGATAAAGACAGAGGTAATATCGATGACGGAGAAATCGAGAAACCGGCCGAATTCACAACAAAAACGCAAAGGTTTATTAACAGTGTAGGGTAAATCGTTTACTATGAATCGATCATTACTTTAACATCGTATCGGTATTAATTCGTTCTTTACCCAGGAGAATCGATCGTAAAGTCCGTTCTCGTTTAACGATTTATATAGATTCGTTTGAAATTCGACGGAACACCGTGCTCACGCGGAAAGAAGGTTCGGTGCGCCTGCAGTGCGACCTGAATGCATGGTTTAATTAATCAATAAATGGTACCTATAGATAATCAACAACTTAACGATTGATTGATTACAAATTAGGTGGATTTACCAAGTAATTGTGATAAAAACAACTAATATCGATGGGCCTTTGTTAATCGTTGATTTATTTTACAATTATGTTTATTGTACATATTTACTATTGTTTATTAATAAAAAGTAAAATATACCTTTGTAATTTCGTTTAGATGCATAAAAATTTAATTCAATATTTTCTTATTTTAAACTTTAATTGCAGTTCTGAACGATGCTGTATTAAGTGCGTTTTATTTTTATTTAATACATTATATAACGTTTGTTAATGAAGACGCATCTTATTTCGCACTTTTTTAAAAATATTATCATATTTTAAAAATTATAATTGTATATTTTATGTTTAGCTTCGTTGATAAAGTAGGGAGGATTAAAAGTGTCTTTGGTATACTTTCTTAAAGGGGTGGCATATATGTTGGGTTACCGAGCGCGCAGAAAAAGATAATTATTACAGTTATTTAAAACAATATGAGCAAAGTTATTCTACTAAGTTTCAGGTCAATACAACAAAGACAACCGTGAAAGAAAATTTCAGTATCGAAAAATCACGAAAAATCGTACATTTTCGGTGCAGAAATTTTTACGGGTGTCCTTGTTGTATATTGGCTCAAAACTTTGTATAATGACTTATATTGTTTAATTATTTAGTGCAATTCTCTTTTCTGATTTTGCATTTTTATAAAATAATTAAATTTAATAATTTTTTTTTGCTTGGTCCATAAACCACTCACATACGCCACTCCCTGAAGAAATAAGCTAATATTAATTTAGCCACAAACTGTTTCACGTATTTTTTAAAACTCCAAGTGTTTAGTAAATCTTGAATATTAGCCAATATATAAAAAATATCTAAATATTTAGATATATGAATTGTATTGCCTACATGGTAAATATTCTAAAAGAAACACGTCATCTCGAAATCTGCTCCTAGTCTGGGGAAAATTCCTACCGAGTATGGTATAGATATTGATGTGACATTCTCAATTTTTGTAGGAAAATCTGAGAAAAAATTAGAAAAGCAAGTTATAACATCAGCATTTTATCTGGAACATTTGGGTAATTTTTATTCAACTTTTCTCTCCTATAACGGTTTGTAAATACGATAAATATTAATACCATCAAAATTGCGAAATCGCAAGTTTAAACTTGTACTTATTATTTATCAATTCAGCGAACAACTTGGCTTTAGTTGTAACATAAGGGTTAACAAACCAAAAATATAATAGGAGCTCTAATATACGAAAATACATAAAAATGATGATTTTTTTTAATAATAGGAAATTCAATTCTCTATTTATTACCAGGAAGATAGAAATTATTATTGAATGTAAGGAAGTTCCGTTTTAATAGCAAAAAGAGAGAAAGAGTGAGGTGGAGAGAGGGGTGGATGAAGAGTGGAAGCAAAGTGAAAGAAGGCAGAGAGGAGGCGTGCACAGGAGGACACCAGAGCTACCGGAGGTGGTTCCTTCCGCTCCTTGACATTACGATCGTCCAGCGTGACATCGCGAGCTCGTATAACTCTCCTCCTGTCTCTTTTTCTTTCTATCTCCGGTTGACCTATGCCGCCCCGAATCCCAGGAATAATAACACACCCGTCTATTTTTGTACATACGTACATACATACATACATACATACCCGCACACGTATGAGAGAAACGAGGATAATACACCCCTCTGGATTTTTCCTCAACTATTCCACTTGGCAGATTTTGCGTCTATCTTTATATTCTTTTACTCTCTTTTCCACTTTCTACCTATATTATTTCATAATTTCATTTCGCTCCTTTACGACGTAATTAAATTTTGTTTTTATTATTTCTTTACTTTTATCGGCCGTGTCTGTTGTATTAGGTAGCATCTGCTTGTTTAATTATTTTATCATTTTATTCGGTTAATTTCTTCACTTTTTTTTCTACAACGTACGAAGAAATTAGTTTTGTGGAAAATGAAATTTTCGTTAAATATATAAGATTTCACGAGACGATCGTCATTATGCAGTGGTATACTTATGTGCACGATGAGAATATTTTTTTAAAAATATAGTGTGCACTGTGCCTGAATGTTTTGGATAAAGATATAGTGCAAGTATTCTCAAAATTCTGAAATCACTGCTTCTACTCAAAATCTATATCTATATACTATTTGCGTAGCAATGCCATAATACTGAACTAAAAATAGAATTAAGTAAAGTTAATAAAATAATTTTGTTGATGATACGTTTAATTGTCCCATTAAGGGGACAAGCCTGGATTAAAATTGAAAAAAAGCTATTCAGTAGTAACAATTAATAATTCTTGGCGTAACCATTGAAAACATTTATTAATTTTTTGAACAAATTATATATTAACTTTTTTTGAATTTTTCGGCCGATTTATATGTCACAAAACTATATTAATTAATTATGAGACTCCGCATACTCTTGGAGGACTTAATGCAGGATATCTCAGAAACCATTTCATCGAATAGACTGAAATATTAACAGTAATTTGGAATGGAACAGAATTTCAATAAAAGTCTAAATGTTTATTATAAGATATTATTTAACGTTTTTTACACATCTGTTCAATTTTTTTTAATTAATTTAATAATAATAATTTTTTTATTACAATGTTAACACAGTCTGTACCACTCAAGTGTATTAAAATCATATTTAAAAGTTACTGTTAAAATTTCAGTCTATTTGATGAAGCAGTTTGATGAAGATATTTCGTGGTAAGTCCATTATGGAAAAAATCAGAATACGGAGTCTTATGCCCTGGTAGAAATCTGATCATAAATGTAACGGTTTTTTATTGTGATAAAATACCGAACACATGCTCAAATAATGGCAAAATTAGAGTTTTATTTAACCTTTAAATGTTAAATTTCTACTATGGTATAATAAAAATAGTTATGTTACAAATAAATTGGCCAAGAAATTGTAAAATAAAAATTAATAATAATATAATTTTTTTAAAAAATCAAGAAAAGTTTTCATTTCTTGTGAAAAAAATGATTAATTGTTAATATTGAATAACCTTTATTCAATTTTGACCCAGGCTTGTTTCCTTAACAGGCAAGCGGGCATTTCACAGTCGATTGATTTTTCATTGGATAAAGACATAAAACGAACTACAATTATGAAAGAAAAACTTATTTATAAGCATAGAAAGACTTGCTCTTTCGAAATATGAGGGTAGATTTGAAAAAGGTTTCGAATTCACTAAATTATTTTTCTTTGTTCAGTGTATACGGTAAAAATCTGTTTATTACTTTTTATCGTATACATGACAAGAAATAGAAAAAATAAATAAACATTAACCTGAACTGAACATTTACCTCAGAAACATCTCGTTTCTCACCTCAGAAATATTTGACTAATTTTTATCCAAAATTTTCGTCTGAATATATATCGTGATAAGGCAATGAGTATCCACAACAATAACTGATAGATGGAAAAAAGATTATAGTTCGAAAGATTCGTAAAAGGAAGGAAAATATAAGAGCCAGTAGAAGAAAGTTTGAAACTCGGTGGTGGCACAAATGATCAGAAGGATTAGTCCGTTAATCCCTATTATATTATCTCTCGCGATTGCTATACCATCGTATAGCATCGTATATATATATGTACGTGATCGGAAATTGAGTTTCACGAATCTTCAATTCTTTTAATTGCGAGTACGATCTTCACTATACTTATATCGTTATTTCTTTTAAATTTATATATATATATATATATATATATAGGTATATAAACGCGTAACGCGTGTTTGCGTCCTGTATATATAATTGAATTATTTAATTACGTCTCTATATATATATTTACACGAGAGAGGGAGAGGAAAAAATGCATCATAACATTGTCAATATCAATTTTCAGATCGACGTCGTTCAAGGAAAAAGTCGAGAGAGAGAGAGAGAGAGAGAGAGAGAGAGAGAGAGAGAGAGAGAAAAGCCGGCCATTCGCCGGAGAAATCGGGCCTTTACGAGCGGGTAAGTCGAATCCTCGTAATTAGACTCTTTCTCGCTATCGTAGCCCTATATAACATTGACGTGGTCGTGTCGATATCACGCTTAGCCAACCTCGGAACCCTCCCCTATATGTACCTCGTCGATGGATTTTCCCGCGAAGGGGGGATGCGAAAGAGAGAGAGAGAGAGAGAGAGAGAGAGAGAGGAGAGGAGAGAAAAAAAGGAAAATACGGCATGTAAGGACACCGATTACGGAAAGGGGACGTATAACGAGTGAGGAACTCTGGTGAACGCTGATAACAGGTCGCATGGATGGTCGCTTTCGTTATGTCTCTCCGAGACAGAGAATTCACTTTCTTTCTTTCTTTCTTTCTTCCTTTCCTCCTCTTCTCTCCTCTCTTTCCTTCCTTCCTTTTTTTCGAGGGTCGTCGGTCGCGCGAGACAGTTTAATTAAAAGAAACCTCGGACGGAGATCGCGAATGTACATCCTTTTATGACTGGTTTACTTTGGAAGTCCGAGCGGCGGTATCAGGGGAGTCAGCTGGACTTTTCGAGATAGGCTTAAAACACGAGTAGTCGTTGAGTTAATATCGGTGTCCGATCGGGACGTTCAATCCTCTGGTATATACGGATATGATTTTTAGTACGTCGAAAGACGATTACGATGCTACTCTCTCGTAGACATCACGTACCCAACATTTTTATAATCATATCCTCGCTCAATTGCAACTTATAAACATTTTTTATTCTTCATTGCGTCTGATATAAGTGTTCATTTATCATCTAGTTTATATGTATAATATTTTATCGATATGTATACTTAAAATAATCACGTGGCATTCGTTTCATTTTTTTTGTTTTAAACGTCTAAAGAAAGAAAACTTTTTTACGCTTAAACATTAATTAATTAATTTTATATCGATTATCGTTTAATGTTGTTTATTTCTAAAAAATTAATCCATATTCCGTTAAAAATAAAGAAAAATGTTATTTTAAGGTCTAACAACCAATTAAATGCTTTTTATTTAACAGAATGAACATAATCTTGGCATTTATTTTAATTCCATCTTTATGTATAGTTATATGGAACTCTAAACACAGATTCTCTATCCATATTAGTGAAAATCGATCGATAAAAATCATCCAATCGATTGTCAATTGAATCAGAAATACCACTGCGACACAAGTTTTGTAAAAACAAAAATAAAAGGTATAGATTTCGTTTTGATAATTTGCTTATTTAATTTCGACTAGCTCGAGAAAAAGCATTTTTGAAAGGTTAAAAATACCTTACGAATTGACGAACGTCGTATTTTTATTATAGTGAATTGACGAAAAAATTTAATTCGGAACATTATATTTACCTATTATATTTCTAATGAACGTGTGTATTTTGTAAGTAATAAATGGATTCAATTTACAAATAAATTGACCTGCACTTATTACAGATTTGTAAATGTACAATTGTTTAAACTATTTTGAAGAGCCGTATATCGATACCCCTGTATACCGACATAAAATCACGGACAAACAGTCGTTACACGAAATTTCAATGAAAAATCGCGAGAAAAAACGAACTATATTTTATATCTCACCCACGTGCCCGCATAGTACGTTCTTCTTCTCCGGAATAATGTTTAGATTTTGTAATGTACGATGTTTACGTTGAACAATATACGATATCTTGAGAGGTAAAGTAAAAAAAAAAAAAAAGAAGAAAAAAAAGAGGGAGAAGAAGGATTTACGAAAGGAAACAACAGCGAATCCTCGTGGTTGGAAAAAGATTCAAAAGAAGGAAAGAATAATTCGTTGAGTTCCGTATGTATAGAGGGAACAGGATCGGTATATACCCGACGGTGCAGCTTGCACCCTTAAATCGCAAAAGTTGTCGGTGTATGGTGGACGGTAAGATTTTCCGCGATGGTTACAACGCGCGCACACACACGCACACACGTACAAACTGCAGAGTGAACGTCTTGTCTAAACTCTGTTTCGTAAGAGAAAAACGCGCGGGCGAGTCTCCCGTCGCGTCTGCCCAGCGAGCCGAGAGATTGCGAAAACTCGGGGGCCAACTCTCGTGAACATAATTTTTGTATTGTTCGACGCGATATTATGGATTCTCTCCGGTGGCCGAACCCTATACCTCCACTACATTTTGAAGTATAACTCTAATAAACGAAATTATGTGTGGCAAAACCTCGCACGAGAGCGCCTCTCTTTTCCTTTTAACTCCCGAGACGTTCGCGTGTTTTTATAAAATCCATCCTCCTTTACGGTTATATATATATATATATATATATCTATGGGAACGGAATCGACTTTGCTTTTCTGCGCCTATGCGATACGATACCTCCTACCCTCCCCTACCCACGCTCGTTTTTCCTAGTTCATTGGGAATTAACGTTATCGCTTTTCTTTATAACTACATTTTCTTTTTCCTATATCTCATCGATGGAAAATATAAACGATATAGTTCAGATTATCAATTAAATATTTTATTGAATGTACATTGTTTAAAATAGTTGTTTCAAACTAAGCGAGTATCTTATTGATTAACAATTTTTAATATACAATCACATTAAAAAGAGAGGATAATACAGTAATAATAATACTTTACAGAACTATACGATTTGTTTACTATTATAAAAATATAAAGAAAGTCAGAGTTTTTGACTGTAACGCTCTTTACTCACGATAGTTATAAGTAAATAATGAAAGATTTCGGCAAAAAAGCTCTTGACTTCGATTGCTTATAACTCAAAACAAATAAAGACAAATATTCAAATCCAAGTTCGAAAAAAATTGAGATCAAGTAGACTAGGTTTAAAGAAAAAGAAAGATACCGTGTATATGTAAATAAAAAAATCTTTTTATAAACTCGATCAAGTATTATTTTTAACGTATACAACAAATACTTTCTAGAATCAATTATCATTTATTTCACTGATTCGATTGCCCAATTAACGTTAAACTTGGACAAATAAAAATAAATAAAACATTTTTTTTAAAAGAGAAGAACGCCGTGTACGTATAATCGTATTCAAAAGTGTATAAATATAGAAGATACAAGCATTGTATCACGCGTAAAACCCATAAAATGCAGATTTGAATAAAGAGTACACGTATGATATGCAGATGTATATAAACAGGGTATAACGAAGGTTAAACCAATTACCGAAGCAGTCTCGATGGAAACGTGTATTACGACTCGTCAAACAAAGTGCGGTTTAAAGAGTTTCCGATAACCATCTCACTCGAACTATACACGTATGTATAAGAGACGCGCCCTTGCTCGTATATTAGCATAAAGGGTTATACGTACGCGAACCTTGAACCAACCCTCCTGGAAATTATGGTTCGTTTCACGCGTTTTACCCGATGGTTAACGGGTCCTCTCTCTTTCTCTTTCTCTTTCTCTTTCGGATCGACAGGTGAGCGGCGAGCGAGGTTTGCGAGGGAGCGCGAGCGTTTTACAGACCGAGCCTCGGAATAATGGGAAACTCGAAAACCTGTCGCGCTAATCGACCAATTAACTTTTATATTCTTTCGCTTATGAAATCACCATTCTTTACATTGTACCTACCGGCCTTTCTTTTCTTTTCTTCTTTAATTCTCCATTACCTTTTTTTTATTATTTACTCGACAAGTTGTAAATTTTCCGATTATTACGTTATTTACCACTCGTTCAGATTTTCTTTTTACTGTGAGTTTATGTATATAATGGAATTGAAACTTGTTGGGTTGTTTGCCTTTTATTTATATATAATGGTAGATAAGTAAATTCGTTCAGTTTATTTAAGATTTATATCAAGATTAATTAATTATTAATTATCAAGATTCCAAAGTTTATATAAAGATATAACCAAATAACGTAAAATTTTATCAAAACCATCCTTGAATTTGATCAATTATAACTCAAAAACAAATAGAGATAGGTATTCAAACTTCAAGTTCAGAAGGAAATTGAATTCGAGTAGAGTGGATTTAAAGACAAAGAAGTTCAAATATCTTAAGGGGGTTCCAAAGTCAATTTTATGACTGAATTATCGACCTGCCGTCGATATAGTAGGTTGCATTATCAGTATACTACGCCATCTAGCGTACGATTCAAATGATGTCGGTAGATGGCGTAGTTATACTAACACTGTGATTTGATTTTGTGGAGATAACATAACCTAAGCTTGAAATTTATTCTTTATTGATCAAGAGCCAAAAAATTTTTTTTTTCTCTAACTTTGAGAATGTCTTTTTAGCGTGTATGATAAATTCAGGATTGATTACTCATTATAGAGTGGACAATCAGACTTACAGTTCTGTACTTGCATAGTTACAAGCAATTGAAACTTTTACTCACTATGGAGTGACAACAATTTTAATGAATTGTTCAATTTTTTAATAACTAAAATTAAATATAATAATTACGAACTCAAATTATAGAATATCTTAATCCAATAAATGTTTTTTAATAGCGTGTAAGATATTTATAAATAATAATTGTATACTGCTATTTATAATTAAATCATTTAAAACATTTTCTTTTCATCATTTTTTTTATAATCATAAACCTTTTTTAATGCCTTAATCCCATAAATTTAGGATTGATTACTCATTATAGAGTGGGCAATTAGGCTTACTCACTATGGAGCGACAACAATTTTAATAAACTGTTCAATTTTTTAATAACTTAAATTAAATATAATAACTATGAACAGTTATTAGCCATCACTGGGCTTGCGTGAAAAATCCTATTCTATCACTCAAATTATAGAATATCTTAATCCAATAAATGTTTATTTATAACGTGTAAGATATTTATAAATAATAATTGTATACTGCTATTCACAATTAAATCATTTGAAACATTTTCCTTTTCATCATTTTTTTATAATCATAAAACTTTTTTATAAATTCAGTTACGTACTGAAATATTTTTAATGCCTTAATCCGATAAATTCAGGATTGATTACTCATTATAGAGTGGGCAATTATGCTTACAGTTCTGCACTTGCACAATTACAAGCAATTGATACTTTTACTCACTATGGAGTGACAACAATTTTAATAAATTGTTCAATTTTTTAATAACTAAAATTAAATATAATAACTACGAACAGTTATTAGCCATCAATGGGCTTGCGTGAAAAATCCTATTCTATAACTCAAATTATAGAATATCTTAATCCAATAAATGTTTTTTAATAGCGTGTAAGATATTTATAAATAATAATTGTGTACTGCTATTTATAATTACATCATTTAAAACATTTTTCTTTTCATCATTTTTTTTATAATCATAAAACTTTTTTATAAATTCAGTTACGTACTGAAATATTTTAATGCCTTAATCCCATAAATTCAGGATTGATTACTCATTATAGAGTGGGCAATTATGCTTACAGTTCTGCACTTGCATAGTTACAAATAATTGACACTTTTACTCACTATGGAGTTGACAACAGGTTTAATGAATTGTTCAATTTTTTAATAACTAAAATTAAATATAATAATTACGACCACTTCGAGAATCCAGCATTCAAGCGTTCCTAGTATTGAAAAAAGCACATATGATTAGACTCTTTGACTAGGAACGAGCCCAAGGAACCAGGATGAGCACCATCATTAGCTCACTCAGTAGCTGAAGGGTAGTATATCTTCTAGGAGCTGCACCGCGTCCAAGTCTTAGGAATAACAGCACATACTCAGATTGGCTCCGATGATTGTTGACGGAACAGCAACACGTACTCAGATAGGCTCCGATGATTGTTGACGCCCAGTGCAGGATTTTCTGTGAATATATTAAAAATCAGACAAAGCAAACTACTAAATAATGGTATACAATGGCCTGTTGATATCGATTGAGAGGTTAGGGGAACACCAACCTTCTCCTCTGTAATATAACTATATAAATAACGAAGTGCTCCTACGGATAAGCAACTTACCTGTAAATAAAACCCGGAACTACACGTTAATCCTATAGCGAGCCGGTATTGAAGAAAAAGCAACACAATGAAGAATCCGCCCGTTGCACCACGTCCAAGTTTGAGGAACAGCAACACGTACTCAGATAGGTTCCGATGATTGTTGACGCCCAGTGCAGGATTTTCTGTGAATATATTAAAAAATCAGACAAAGCAAACTATTAAATAATGGTATAATGGGAAACAGGAAGAAAGGACGCATAAAAAGGTATACAATGGCCTGTTAATATCAATTGAGAGGTTAGGGGAACACCAACCTTCTCCTTTGTAATATAACTATATAAATAATGAAGTGCTCCTACGGATAAGCAACTTACCTGTAAATTAAACCCGGAACTACACGTTAATCCTATAGCGAGCCGGTATTGAAGAAAAAGCAATACAATGAAGAATCAGCCCGTCGCACCACGTCCAAGTCTGAGGAACAGCAACACGTATACAGATTGGCTCCGATGATTGTTGACGCCCAGTGCACGGTTTTCTGAGAATATATTAAAAAATTAGACAAATCAAACTACTAAATAATGGTATACTGGGAAACAGGAAGAAAGGATGCATAAAAAGGTATACAATTGCCTTCTGATATCAATTGAGAGGTTAGGGGAACACCAACCTTTTCGCTTGTAATATAACTATGTAAATAACAAAGTTCCTCTACGGCTAAACAACTTACCTCTAAACAAAATCCACAACTCCACTTTAATCATATAGGGAGCCGGTGTTGAATAAAAAGCACTATGTCATCAGCAATACAATGTAGAACTCGTTGACAGATCGGCAAGAAGCGCGAATGTACGCGTATATCGATAGGTACGACGTACGAGCGCATCATGTCGATTCCAACGCAATGCGCATGCGCGCACGGACTAGACGGGTCGGATCACGACCGAGATGAGACACTCGTGAACTTCGTTAAGAAACGTTTTATCATTATATATATTGTTAGTTTATAACGGAAAAATTTGTTTATTTCAAATCTTATAAACGTAGCAGCAATATTTTTAATTTTTCTAGATTGACGTGACACACGCGAATTGAGCAACAAATGCGAGTTCGTGGTGCGTGTACGCAGGCGATCGACGGAGCGCACGCACCACGAAGTCCCCACTCTCCATCTAATAATAGACATTTAGTATTTTGGTTATTCTCTTCGTACTAAAATGCGCCTGTTAATTAATTTACTTTAATATTTAACGTAATCAGAAAATAAGACGACATTGAATAACGAAAGATTTATTTTATAATAATCAAACGGGTTGAATCGAGCGGTAAAAATGACTTCGTGGTGCGTGAACGCAGACGATCGAGGGAGCGCACGCACCACGAAGTCCCCACTCTCCAACTAATAATAGACATTCAGTATTCTGGTTACTCCTACGTACTCAAATGCGCCTGTTAATTAATTTACTTAAATGTTTAACTTATTCAGAATAATAAGACGACATTGAATACCGAAAGATTTTTTTTATAATAATCAAACAGGTTGAATCGAGCGGTAAAAATGACTTCGTGGTGCGTGTACGCAGGCGATCGACGGAGCGCACGCACCACGAAGTCCCCACTCTCCAACTAATAATAGACATTCAGTATTTTGGTTATTCTCTTCGTACTAAAATGCGCCTGTTAATTAATTTACTTTAATATTTAACGTAATCAGAAAATAAGACGACATTGAATAACGAAAGATTTATTTTATAATAATCAAACGGGTTGAATCGAGCGGTAAAAATGACTTCGTGGTGCGTGAACGCAGACGATCGACGGAGCGCACGCACCACGAAGTCCCCACTCTCCAACTAATAATAGACATTCAGTATTCTGGTTACTCCTACGTACTCAAATGCGCCTGTTAATTAATTTACTTAAATGTTTAACTTATTCAGAATAATAAGACGACATTGAATACCGAAAGATTTTTTTTATAATAATCAAACGGGTTGAATCGAGCGGTAAAAATGACTTCGTGGTGCGTGTACGCAGGCGATCGACGGAGCGCACACACCACGAAGTCCCCACTCTCCAACTAATAATAGACATTCAGTATTTTGGTTATTCTCTTCGTACTAAAATGCGCCTGTTAATTAATTTACTTTAATATTTAACGTAATCAGAAAATAAGACGACATTGAATAACGAAAGATTTTTTTTATAATAATCAAACGGCTTGAATCGAGCGGTAAAAATGACTTCGTGGTGCGTGAACGCAGACGATCGATGGAGCGCACGCACCACGAAGTCCCCACTCTCCAACTAATAATAGACATTCAGTATTCTGGTTACTCCTACGTACTCAAATGCGCCTGTTAATTAATTTACTTAAATGTTTAACGTATTCAGAATAATAAGACGACATTGAATACCGAAAGATTTTTTTTATAATAATCAAACGGGTTGAATCGAGCGGTAAAAATGACTTCGTGGTGCGTGTACGCAGGCGATCGACGGAGCGCACGCACCACGAAGTCCCCACTCTCCAACTAATAATAGACATTCAGTATTCTGGTTACTCCTACGTACTCAAATGCGCCTGTTAATTAATTTACTTAAATGTTTAACTTATTCAGAATAATAAGACGACATTGAATACCGAAAGATTTTTTTTATAATAATCAAACGGGTTGAATCGAGCGGTAAAAATGACTTCGTGGTGCGTGTACGCAGGCGATCGACGGAGCGCACGCACCACGAAGTCCCCACTCTCCAACTAATAATAGACATTCAGTATTTTGGTTATTCCTTACGTACTAAAATGCGCCTGTTAATTAATTTACTTAATAGTTTAACTTATCAGAATAATAAGACGACATTGAATACCGAAAGATTTTTTTTATAATAATCAAACGGGTTGAATCGAGCGGTAAAAATGACTTCGTGGTGCGTGTACGCAGGCGATCGATGGAGCGCACGCACCACGAAGTCCCCACTCTCCAACTAATAATAGACATTCAGTATTCTGGTTACTCCTACGTACTCAAATGCGCCTGTTAATTAATTTACTTAAATGTTTAACTTATTCAGAATAATAAGACGACATTGAATACCGAAAGATTTTTTTTATAATAATCAAACGGGTTGAATCGAGCGGTAAAAATGACTTCGTGGTGCGTGAACGCAGACGATCGACGGAGCGCACGCACCACGAAGTCCCCACTCTCCAACTAATAATAGACATTCAGTATTCTGGTTACTCCTACGTACTCAAATGCGCCTGTTAATTAATTTACTTAAATGTTTAACTTATTCAGAATAATAAGACGACATTGAATACCGAAAGATTTTTTTTATAATAATCAAACGGGTTGAATCGAGCGGTAAAAATGACTTCGTGGTGCGTGTAACGCAGACGATCGACGGAGCGCACGCACCACGAAGTCCCCACTCTCCAACTAATAATAGACATTCAGTATTCTGGTTACTCCTACGTACTAAAATGCGCCTGTTAATTAATTTACTTAAATGTTTAACTTATTCAGAATAATAAGACGACATTGAATACCGAAAGATTTTTTTTTATAATAATCAAACGGGTTGAATCGAGCGGTAAAAATGACTTCGTGGTGCGTGTACGCAGGCGATCGACGGAGCGCACGCACCACGAAGTCCCCACTCTCCAACTAATAATAGACATTCAGTATTTTGGTTATTCTCTTCGTACTAAAATGCGCCTGTTAATTAATTTACTTTAATATTTAACGTAATCAGAAAATAAGACGACATTGAATAACGAAAGATTTTTTTTATAATAATCAAACGGCTTGAATCGAGCGGTAAAAATGACTTCGTGGTGCGTGAACGCAGACGATCGATGGAGCGCACGCACCACGAAGTCCCCACTCTCCAACTAATAATAGACATTCAGTATTTTGGTTATTCTCTTCGTACTAAATTGCGCCTGTTAATTAATTTACTTTAATATTTAACGTAATCAGGAAATAAGACGACATTGAATAACGAAAGATTTTTTTTATAATAATCAAACGGGTTGAATCGAGCGGTAAAAATGACTTCGTGGTGCGTGAACGCAGACGATCGACGGAGCGCACGCACCACGAAGTCCCCACTCTCCAACTAATAATAGACATTCAGTATTCTGGTTATTCCTGCGTACTAAAATGCGCCTGTTAATTAATTTACTTAAATGTTTAACTTATTCAGAGTAATAAGACGACATTGAATACTGAAAGATTTTTTTTATAATAATCAAACAGGTGGAATCGAGCGGTAAAAATGACTTCGTGGTGCGTGTACGCAGGCGATCGACGGAGCGCACGCACCACGAAGTCCCCACTCTCCAACTAATAATAGACATTCAGTATTTTAGTTATTCCTGCGTACTAAAATGCGCCTGTTAATTAATTTACTTTAATATTTAACGTAATCTGAAAATAAAACGTCATTGAATACCGAAAGATTTTTTTTATAATAATCAAACGGGTTGAATCGAGTGGTAAAATGACTTCGTGGTGCGTGTACGCAGGCGATCGACGGAGCGCACGCACCACGAAGTCCCCACTCTCCAACTAATAATAGACATTCAGTATTTTGGTTATTCCTGCGTACTAAAATGAGCCTGTTATTTAATTTGCTTAAATGTTTAACCTATAAACATAAAAGTTTTGTTTCATGATCCCTGTGTGTGCATATCAATATGTTTGCACGTCCAATCGACAACTTTGAAAAAAGTTGACTGTTTGCCATGCAGCCGACAGTCTAAGATGGCGGCTGCTGCGCTCGCGTAACCTTCGTATCTTTCTACCGCTAGCGGCACCGAACGGTAATTTATGGCGTAAGATTTTATTTTGTTACTGTTGCGGTATCAAAGTCTACTATTTTTTTTAATGTACTGAATATATTTATGAGTACACTTCCCTTCGTATATGAATAAGTTAACTATGTACAAAGTTTGAGACAAAAATATTATTTCGTTTGTATTTAATCCCTTACCAAAAATGTGAGACGGGCGCAGCATACTCAAAATTTTTGGTAAGGGTTTAAACAAAAACGTGATAATTTTGCTGTCCCAAATTTTGCACACACTTAAATAATCCATATACGAAGGGCAATGAACTCTTATTTCTCCGTAAAATAATATAATTATCTAATTATAATCGATTATTTGATTTACTCAGTCGATAAGGTAGGGAGGATAAAAATTGACTTTGGAACCCCCTTAATTTCGTTGAAAGTTAGGGAAATAATAAAAATAAGAAAATAATTTGGCCTAAAACATCAGCAAATCTTTTAATTCAAAATAGTCATCAAAATATCGTTTAATTCGTTTTTCTTTCATAACTCTAAATCAAATTAAGATATTTAAACTTTTTTTTAATCCAATCTATTCGATCTCAGCTTTCGTTTGAATTTGAGTTTGTAAGCATATATTTATTTGTTTTCGAGATATATAGATGATCAAATTCATATAAGTTGTAAATTACATAAGAAAAAGGAATAATTATTATTGCGACATCGCATTACCCAAGTGAAAATAATTTATAAATTTTTTATAAAATTTTTATAAAATACATTTTATATAGTTTTTATAAAAAATTGGTCATATAAAAATTGTATAAAAAAACATTTTATAAAATTTTTATAAAAAATATATAGAAGGACTATTTAAAAACTAAATAAAACGTTTTCAATGAGCTGCACCATCCTGCAGTAACGGATAAAAACATTTAGATGACACGACCAAGAGGTTATGGACACCAAAAAAATTAGTATTTTAGCGCGACGAAAAATTACTGCTTCAACTGACGATATTGATAAAAAAGTCCACAGTTCCTCCTTCGATTTGGCTGAAAGTTTTGCTTTTTTCAAGCCTTTTTGCTTTTTTAAAAATTGTTGCATCCGGCGTACTCTTTAACATCGACTTGGACATCGTGAAGGTTAGACGGGGTCTGACCAAATGTTTTGTTCTGTGGTTGTCAAGTCAATATTCAACTTTTTCATTAGCAACCAAAGAAAAAGTTGAATATTGACTTGACAACCACAGAACAAAACATTTGGTCAGACCCCGTCTAACCTTCACGATGTCCAAGTCGATGTTAAAGAGTACGCCGGATGCAACAATTTTTAAAAAAGCAAAAAGGCTTGAAAAAAGCAAAACTTTCAGCCAAATCGAAGGAGGAACTGTGGACTTTTTTATCAATATCGTCAGTTGAAGCAGTAATTTTTCGTCGCGCTAAAATACTAATTTTTTTGGTGTCCATAACCTCTTGGTCGTGTCATCTAAATGTTTTTATCCGTTACTGCAGGATGGTGCAGCTCATTGAAAACGTTTTATTTAGTTTTTAAATAGTCCTTCTATATATTTTTATAAAAATTTTATAAAATGTTTTTTTATACAATTTTTATATGACCAATTTTTTATAAAAACTATATAAAATGTATTTTATAAAAATTTTATAAAAAATTTATAAATTATTTTCACTTATATGGTTTTTTTTGTTTGCTTATCTATAATATAAATGCGATAAATATTATAATAAAATTCACAAAGATTGAAATCAAATTTGTATATTCGAGTAATTGTAAATTAAAATGAACAAAAAAAATGTATACAAAAATATTATTTATTTTGAAATATTATATGTGAGTATATCCGGGAAAAAGATGGTTTCGCGTTGGATAGTTAAAAAAAAGGGCGGACACTAAAGAAAAAAACGAAATGAAAAGATTATAAAAGAGCGATCGTTATTTACTCGATTATAGTTATCATCCGGTGGTGGGGTGGTCGAGAGAAAGCATATAAATAATTTTGAGGTAGAAAAGCGGATAAAACGAATCTATTTACTGGGTATTATTTTATTCGATCGGTAAAGAGACACTCTCGCTGTATATATATACGTATATATATATATAGAGGTTGGAGGCTCGTTCCTCTTTCTCTTATCCGAGTACACGATTCAAGTGTGAATTTCATGACGCTCGGTATAGTCGATGACCATCAGTCGTGCGATTTCACCCTCGTAATCCGTTCTCAAGCAAAGTCCCACCCGAGGGTCGACGTTTCTTCTTCGGATTCTTCCCTTTTCCTCTTTTTTTTTACGAGCCTCACCGAGATAGGAGCGAAAGCGCGCGCGGCCCGGCTTTTATTATAGATTGACCCCGCTTCTCGACCCATCTCTTGTCTCTTTCGGTGTCCTTTTCCCCACCTTCCGCGCCACGCCGCTACCACTTCTTCTTCTTCTCCTCTCGCTTTTCTCGAGTTGAATCTCGCGCGCGCGCCCACACACACACATACACACTCGTCCCATAGGATCATTTATCTCGATCGTTTGCATCGATAGACACACCGTTTCCTCTTTGCTTAAGCCTCGGTTTTCCTCGAATCTTCTCGGTGTGTATCGATTTTTTGGAACGGCCTCGACAGCTGCGGTTGATTGTATACCAAATTAGCTTTGCCTCCCCTGTAAGTTGCACTTGCTTTTCTTATACTCGAACGGGGGTAGGATGCGAGGAACCGCCTCGCGTCGGTTTAGCAACTTCGTTAGAATGTAACCTTCTTGCTCATTTGAATGATAATCTTTCGTATAAATCGTATCTTTATTATACTTTACCTCTTCACGTCGGATGTCCTGTACGTATATTTCCCGAATAATTGTCCAATTTCATTTGTATATTCAACAAAATAAAGTTAATTAATAACATTTGGATATATCTGAAGAAACAATTTGTTATCCTCAACGGTGACATATTTCGTCATTCATGCATATATTTATACAATATGTAACATGAAATAATTATATTTAATTATATAACATTAAATAATTGAAGTGTTGTATGTAAATATGTATAAATTCAATAATAGCTAGGAGTTGGTTAAAAAATAATTACCAACAAGTTTGTAGGAAAATGACTCCTGCATTCGATTTTGGCGATAACCATATACAAATCCATGTCCCTTTTGATTCTGTAAAACCAGTTGAACACCCTCACTGTTACTTTAACACATTAAAATTTGAAGGAATGGATTGAAAATCAATTGTTATACAAAAAGTGTCAAACTGCATATTTAAAAAAATTTATTGTTTCTGTAAGACGTATATATAATCTCACAAGGTAAGACTCGCATATATCATTATGTTGAGGGATCGAAAATCAAGTGTATACGTATGTCAAACCTACCGGTGAAATTTTAAATGATTTTACGCGAAATTATTTTAAAAGTTTTCACGCATCTAACAACGAGCATCCTAATTTAGCTAAATTTTTCATATAGACTGTATTTAGATTTCTAAAATAAAATAATTCAAGATCAGAATTGACACGTAATTTTCGAATCATATTTTATAATTTATTTAAATATAGTAGAGATTCAGTATTGATTGTCTTACGTATATTCAAATAGTACTAGAATTTTCGGTGAATCTATTAAATTATATGTATACATGCGGACACTGTATAAACAACTGAAATTGTCGACTTTGGTTTCTGTCATTCTTTGTATAAGATATATATACGCCCATGTGACATATACAATATCGCGTCACAATCGTTATATCACTTTTTATCAAAAGATTTGCGTTTAAAAATGTCATTATAAGTCTTTAATTGTTAATTTATATACTGTTAATTATTATTAATTTATTTGTTTCGTCTTATTCTGTTGTACCTACTATACCTACTTTCGTGAAAGAATGAAACGAAAGTAAACTAAATATTGGTTACACTCATATTGTTTCATAAAATTTTGACGCGCCTTGTACACAAATAATTTATATGAAGATATGCGTAAAAACATGAGATGTAGATAAAATAACGAGGTCCGATGGAACGGAGTGTGTTACATACGTGGAGGTGTGTGTCTGTATACGTGTGTGTGTGTGTGTGTGTGTGTGGGTGTGTGTGGGTGTGCGTTAGTGTGTGTACGACATTAATCGAGTCGTAAAAGCAAGAGTAGTCGATAGATTTAAAGTCTTATCGGGATCAAAGCCATCCCCGAATCTATGAGAAAAGCTTCCAAGTCAATTTTCAGTATCTAAACAAAATTAGAGTCGCCGTTTGATTCAGCGACGGGCGTGCATGTATGTATACGTCTATCTCTCTCTCTCTCTCTCTCTATCTATATATAAAAGGCATTACAAAGAGAGAGGGAGAGAGGGAGAGAGGGAGAGAGAGAGAGAGAGAGGTGAAAGGGACGGAAAGAAAGCGGGCGAGGGTGGCAGGAGACCGGTCGAAAGGGGGAGGACGAATAAAAGAAACGCGAAGAGAAAAGGAAAAGAGAAAACGAGGCGGGAGGAGGGTCCGGAATCCGAGCGAGCAAATGAGAGAAAAGGAGAGAGAGAGAGAGAGAGAGAGAGAGGCGGCAGGGGTTTCGTGTGGCAATCAATGCCGTTGAATTAACGCCTGGCTGCCCGTTTACGGGAAAGTAAGATTAAAAGAAGGAAGAAATGGACGGGAACTATACTGGCCTCTGCGCCAGGCAACATGCGCCACCGCCGCCGCCACCGCCGCCACCGCCGCCACTCGAACAGAGGGACTCGACTGCTGCTTCTGGCGGCAGGACCAAACCGAGAAACTCCCGCGTATATACGTATATACATACATATACATACATATACATACATGTACATGTACATGTGTACCGTCGAGAGACTTGCTGCTCTTATTTCCCTGCTCGCTTAACCTCGCTTTCGCGTTTCTTCGGGATTTCCCCATTCAATCCTTCCAGTTATTTTACCCGGTGAATTAAACGCTCCCTACCTCTCTCCTGGACTTTTTATTCCCCGTTTACTTCTTCTTTCATTATTCTATATACATGTCTCTATATATATATATATATATATATGTATAGGTAACTTCTCGGTGCTCACGTGTAAACGATACGTGTATATGTAACTTTGACTTTCCTCTATTCGATACGTCCAACTTTATTTTTAATCTCCACCGGAGCGATCGGGAACTTTTGTTAACGAAACGTATATACACGCCCTTGGTATATACCTTGGAAACTTTAGTGTAATATGCTCGCTCTCTCACCCCCGATATACGCATTATTCACGTCGCGATTTTGGAAAATCATATTTTTTTTGTAAATTTTTGTTGTTAAAAACCGTACGTGTAGCTTGTTAACTCAATGCGATCCAAAAGGTATAGAGAACTTGCGGTACATGTGAAAACCGCGAGTAGAAATAAGAGAATAATGACAAGGGTCGGTATAGGCGAGTTGGTATATTTATTTCCTTTCTTTCGTTCGTTGCTTGTGCTTCTAAGCTTTCCTCTGGTGTCATACAAATGTAACCTCGATTTTCTTCAAATTTATATTGATATATATATATAGAAAAAAACTAAAAAATATAACATTTTGTAGAATCATCTAATCGCATTTTAGATTAGGCTTTTTTCCTAAAGATCCACTTGGTGAAATGTTTTGAAATTTTTACAGTATATATAACCACTGTTACATTCCATTATCACGATTTCGTTGAACCCTGTCGTCCACCAATTAGATTTAGAGATTTAGGGAAACAAAAATTCTATTTAAAAGCATTTAATGCTTAATAACTTCGCTAATTAGAAATCGGTTGAACTGAGTTCGTTATTACCGCAAATACTGTGCCTTCCAGAAATTTCAAGTGGATTGAAATCTTCTTATACCCGAAAACGTTCTAGATAAAAATTCAATTTTTTAGATTTCTATTTTTTTTATCAAAATCTTATCCATATAATGACTTGAAATTTTTATAATATATCAACTATCATATATTATATATCGATATGATATTTTCAGCACATACGGCTTATTAGTTTTAAAGCTATAAAAAATTTAAAAAAAAAGACTCAATTTATTTTAATAATTGGAAAATTAATAGAGGTAATTTAGAAAACCCCTATAGAGAGGATATATTTGTTTATTCTCCGTATCATTTGGAACATGTAATAAAAATCATCTGCAACATTCAAAAATTTGAAAAATAAAATTATGAAAAATCGAAAATTGGTTAAAAAATAAAAGCAAAATAGATCCAACAACGAATTCTTTTCCCGAATTTGGAAAAAGGAAAGAGAACTTGATGTCCGAAACACTACACATTTTTTAAATTACGTGATTTACATTTTAGACGTGTCGAACCCTATACTTCTAATAAGTTTTTAACCAATTGATAAATTTTACTATTACAAAGTTTTTTCTACGAGGAAGCAATTGGTAAATTCGTTGAAATATTTATTTGAAACATATAGCGTATAATAAAAAAATATAACAGTAAGTAAATGTAAGATTTTGAGTTCAATATACAATTCGTTTATCCATAGTAAAAAAATATCACTTATTAGCAAATATATCAAGTGTTTGCAACCCTGCTAACGTTCACATTTTTGAAAATGGTATTCCCGAAAACGCAATGATATTTTTCTCTGAAATTTAGCAATCAATTAGATTATGGATAAACAATGGGCACTGTAGTATCTCATTTTACATAATGTACTGTTATATTTTCTAATTTATTATTAGTTATCTCACTGTTAATAAGGTAATTGACACCCCCTTAAGATGGAACAAAATATGATTTATGTCGAAATTAAATTTGTAATAAAAATTGAGTATTAAACCGACAATTCTCATCTTGCTGGATAATTATTGTTATCTTTTGTAACAAAACCTTTAGATACTTTTTAGATCAACTTGTGTACCTGTGTCGTAAATATACATGTGACAACATGAAATAGCGCGTAAAAAATACGCGACTCTTACTGTGTTTCACTATACTTTTTAAAATAATTTTCCATGGACAATAAATGTTGGTAATAGGTGTTATCTCGGGTGATCTCAATAAATTGTTATTCGCTCTGTATTATATGGGAAAGCTCAATTTTCACGAGGTCCTTTCCCGTGAGATAAAAATATATAAGATAATAATAATGATTCAGTAAACGGTTTATCGCGGCGTACCCTTTATATAAAAGTATCCCGTAATTTTTATAGTCCTGGAAAATCGGATTAGCCGCAGAAAATTCCAAAGACTCGGAAAAAAAGAAAAAAAAATAACGAAGAAGAAACGCAGGCCTATCCGCGCGCATACACGCGTCTACATATACAAGAGCCAAAAAAGGGAGGAGGAGGGTTGGTTACGTCTCGATCGTCGAGGTTATAAAATATACCTATATATACATATACGAGGGAGTACGCGCGCCTCCCATGGTGTGATTGGTGGTATAGCGATGCGTCATTTTTTAAGTCCCGGCGGCTGCTCCCACTCGATAACGCGCCCTCTTCGAGAGTCGCTCATTTTTTATTACTCGGGGAAGGAAGAAGAATCCCCTCCTCCCTCGATGAAAGAAAAAAAAGATACGAGGGAGAGAGTTTTAAAGAGAAAGGATTGGTCGACGATGGGAATGGGGTGCGCTTTGCATATATATATATATATCACCGAGTTGGCGCTTGCGCGATTCAACCCTTCGGGGTTCGTTTCTTCCTTTTCTATATACATTCGTTCTCGAGGTATACAGGCGCGCTCGCGTTCATTGGTCGAGATCGGGATTTTAAAGGGTGGTTTTTTAAGGTAAAGGGAGCATGCAAATGCGGGGATTCCCATTGGTCGACGAGGGTTTTGCTTTAAAATGGTGGACGCGTATGGAGTTCACGTTGATATATATATATGTGCAGTATATTAAAAATCTAACTCGTCGTATATATTATTGATTAATATATAATCATATAGGTGTTGTAGCGTCACGCGAAAATTACGATCGATCGGGGAGGAGCGAAAGCTCGCGCATGGTTTTTTGATTTGTCGCGAGTGTTGCGGTGGTATGGGCACGCTTTCAGGTATATATGTGTATGTATATACACGTTAACGCAAGAAGTTCGCGGACGCGCTAATTTCACGGACCAAGCTGATTGCCAGTCTAGCCTCGTTGCCGTGGTTACGTTTAGATCGAGCAAACGAGAGGAGAACGGAGAACCCTGCGGTGAAGAGAGTCCGGCGCCAAGGAAATTCTCTTTATCTCGTTTAGTTCAAATAATCAACTACACAATGTTCGATTTCATACTTTCATTTCCGTGTAGATTGATCGTTGCTAATTACGCATAAATGACTATTTAAGTAAAAAAGAACAATTAGTTTTTCGAAAGTCTATAGGAATATTTAATGAATCTACGAATTCTATACTGAGATATTTTGTTTATTGGTGACAAAGAAATAATTGTGCATTTGTTATTATACATTGGTATATTGAATTATAATAAAATAATATTTTTTCGATACATTAACCTTAATTATTAAGATTTTCCACAAATAGAAGCGAATGAGAGTTTAATTATTCGTAATCGTTACACTTAAGGGTATGTCGGACTCAGAAGATGGTAATTGTTAATATTTTTTTAGAAACAAAAGAATAAATTTTTGAAAAAATCGTGAACGCCATGCTCTTAGGCACGTTTTAAACAATATACTCAAATTTATTCAGATCTTTAAATTTGAAAATTCAACCTTTTTAGACCAATAATTACCGACCGAAAATTGTTTATTTAATTATTATTAACAAATTTATTTATTCTTAAAAGATCAAAACGCCATGCTCTCGGTTTTTTTTTAAACTACTCGAATGAATTTTTTCAGATTTTTACTTATTTTGAAAGGTGTACATCCCTGTAACTTGGGTTCGACTTCCTGAGATTTTAACAGTTAAGAAAAGTCCACTATGGTATAATGGTCTGAAATATTTTTCTTTCTCTCATTGTTGTAGAAACCTGTCATTGTAGTAATTATCTCAAATTTTAAATTTATATAACCCATTAACGCCCGAATCGAGAATAATTTTTTCAATTTTTGTATTTCTTTTTTGATGCATAAAATAATTCTGACATTTTATTCGTTTTTTTCATTTAGTTTTATAACAAACTTTTTTTTTAATCTTTCACTTTAAAACGAAAAGATCATCGGATGCTATAATTAAACACTATATACCTATGTTTTGGTTCTTATTATCTTTATACTAGATAATTAAGGCACGCTACGCACGCCGATGTTTGTATTTTTTATATTCCCTGACTTTATAACAAATACAAAACATTAACTCTTATTTATTTCGTCCATCAAGATCGAGATATTCACATAATTTTGAGATCGATTTTCAATTTTTGAGATTCTCAAACGTTATTTTTATATTATGGATTCATTGAAAAGTTATATATTTAAAAAAATAATAAGTAAATGGATTAAAACTTTTGGAATAATCCATACCAAATGCTTAAATATAGCTATATTACACCTCGACCGGTAGACTTGAACTGTTTACATTAAATAATATTCGTATATAAAACAAGACATATGGTAATTTTTCAACGATTGCGGCGACTGTGCAAATCCTAAAATCTATTAATCACAACAAAATGATAAAAATATACATTACAATATAATTTAAATAATTTCTTATACTTATACTGCAATTCATTTGTATTAATTTACGCTTGCGATATTTTTTTAAATAAAATACGACAATTAAAAATTAGATATTGTCATTTATCGAATAGAAGAGCGAACCGTAAGAAGCGTGCGCGATAAATTAGGCGTAAACGATAATAGAATGGGAAATATAAACTATGGAGTGAAAGCCGAAAATGCGAAAGGAAAACGAAGAATAAAGGTACACGGAGAAAGAAGAAAATGTAAGGAGAGCGAGTCCGTTAGGGAAGTTGGACGTGTGTGCGTGTGGTACTATACCGTCTGTGTGACTGCGTATATAGCTGGGGTGGTTAATGAAGCCAAATCCGTTTAGGATGAATACACCGCGGCAGGAGGAATGGTTCGTTAGGCGGTTTGCATTGAATCGATAACGCGCGTGGCTCTCTCTTCTAATTCAAACGACCCTTCTACCAAACCATCGACTAAGATAACGTTTACTCGAAAATTTTGGACCCTGTTCGCGTCGTTGATTTCGCCAAACCGTATTGAAGTAGAAGAAGAACTAGGAGAAGAAGAGAAAAAAAAAGAACTCCCGCTGACCATATTGCCTTTTCGGGATTCCATATATATATATATATATATATATATATATATATAGATGTAAGTGTACGACGCTATTGGAAATTATACGTACGAGGGGTTCGAGTTCAACTTTTAGCAACCCAAACTTTCTCGAACCTTAATTCTCGAAGAATAAATTAGGGTCTTTAGATTTGATTTACCGGTTAATCTTCCCGTTTCACAAGCGTTTTAGACGTAATATTTGAATTTCTATATACGTCAATTGTACTTTTACTATACGTTCCCTACTAGATATTTAACATTTAAAGGTTAAATAAAACTAATTTTACCATTAATTGGGCATTTATTTGGTATTTTATGACACTCGTTCGTTATGCATTTGTTCGGTTTTATTTTTCAAGTTTTAACTTTTCTACCTAAAATATTAAAAAAATTTAATAAAATAGGTGTTGACTGAAATAGGGAGTCGAGAGGGAATCTACAGGTTAAATGATGAAAAAGGCTATTATTTTAGTTACGTAAACATGGTTAATTGTGGACAAATCAAAACTTCATTGAATTTCCTATTATATAAATAGCTACAGATTTCTAAATAATTACTTGAAATTCTGCTAAGAAGATTAATTTAAAAAAAAAATTATTTTGCGGAGATTTGGCCCTCCGATCTTATACTTCAAAGTCTTTCGCTCTATCAACACGAAATATTTTACTGTTGACGTCAATATGTTAAATTCAAATTAATTCAAATTAATTAAAACTCCAATTCATTTTACCACTTGAATTTATATAACATATTGACATAATTGATAAAAATGGCTCAGTTGGTCCCGAGTGGAAAAATCGTCAGAAATTAATAACGACGTTATCAGGTTGCCCAAATAGGACCTAATGTGACTTGTAATCAGATGATTGTAAGGACCTCCATATTGTACCTTAAAATATTAATATTTTTTTTTTATTCTTGATTTTGTGCACTCTTTTTCCTGGCACTTCCTACCGTTTATCCCCCTGGAGACTTTAACGGTGTCCACCTACCACCTATGTGTGGGTGCTTTATCCCTCCCTTAAAAACCCCACCATCTCGCATTCGCTCGGGGTTATGCCCGTGGATGAGGGAAACCTGTGAAGCAGGGAAAACCTCATCCGAGATGGCCGGTGTATTCGAAACATTCTTTTTGGGTGTCAAAGTCACAGCGTAGGCCTTGACACCGAAACCGAATGTTCCACACCTTCCGCTCACGTTGTGAAGTGTGAAAAAACACCTAACCGATCCCGAAAGCCGCACAAGAATGGTGTCACCCATCCAAGTACGAACCGCACTCAGTGCTGCTTAACTTTCGTGATCGGCCGAGGTGCGTCTCCGCCACTCCGCCACCGCGTCGGTCCTTAAAATATTAATATTTAATCTGTTCTTTGTCCGAATATGCCCTTACTGAATCATAGTAAGAGGGATATTACGTAACATACTTAAAATTTCGTACAGTTGGCAACTGTCTGTCTATACCCTAGTTATAGATATCAACAGGAAAATGAATATCTATTATAAATTAATAAAAATGTTGTTCTTTTTATTGATTTATTTTAAATATGATTAGTTTAATTATTTTTAAGGAAACATATTTCCGTGTGTTCATTTATGGTATATATCTAAAATAATTCTTCAAAGGATTATATATTTTCAAAAGTAAGTTTTATTTGTTTCAAATGTTTTTAATTATAACCTAAAATGCACGTTTAGTCTCCATGTCACCTACAAAATGTATAGTGGATAATTTTTGATAGTGGCAATATAAATGTTGCATATTGCTAACCGAGCTACAAGAAAATTATCTGTAAATTCTAATTTTGCGCACTTATATTAAATTACCTAAAAGCATAAATTAAAATGTAAATAAATTAATTTGAATAATGAATAAAAAAATAAGGTTTTATAAAATAACATTTTAATTAATCAAATTACAAAATGATTGAAAAGTAATAAGTACATATTATGAATACTCAACGCTAATTATTTCATGACAAATTTAACCATTGATTTAACGAGTCAATTTGTAATTTTTGTACGATGTTTCGAAAACATTTACACATGATACAATCACCTTTGACAATAATTTTACAATATATAATGTTATGTTACATTTTACATTATATTACGTCATGTTGTCCATTAATGGATCTGTCAGATAAAATATAACGTTAATCTGTAATTAATATAACAAATATTTATTATACCAACAAAGCCAAATAATGCCAATAGATTATTTAATTATTTCAGTTAATTTTTATCAATTTCCAATATATAAATAAAAAGTAGTTTTGTACTATATTTGTTTTAAAATTTTTATATACATATAAGTCCCAATAATCTCCGGATAACCTAGAAGTAATTAAGGACCTGACGATTATTCCATTACAAACCTCGTCATTGCCTCCTCAGCCTCTTTACAGGGTCTCATCTGGTATTTGAGGTATGTCCGCAGGCTCAGATATTCGCCATGATTAGACTAAAAGACGTTATAGTAAAAAATAAATAAAAAATTGGAAATATAATATGAAATAATTTAAACTTTTACAATAAAAATTAACAATTTTCTTTTATTACAATTTAAATAATTGTTATGACAAAAATCTTAGTAAAGAAAAAATCGTAACTTTGGGTTATTAGCCACAATTCGGTCAAAATTTAGCAAGGAAATATTTTCTATCCGGGTTATTAGGAATTGCACAGAAAATGTAAAATACATTTACCATAAAAATAGGGTAACGAACTCTTAAATATTACATTAGTCGAAGTACCTCGAAATTAATGCGATAATTCGGATCGATAAGAGATACCCCGTTAAGATTTAAACGTTGAGAATAAATAAAACAGTATGTCGAGGTATACAGGAGGGAGGTACAAGGATCGGTTTGTCCGTAACATTATTAAAATTATCATAAATTATTAATATCGTGTAACGATTGTAATAAAATATGAAAAGTTGTGTGTATACATATATATCATATATATATAGATACATACGTTTGTTATACGAATTTGTATAAGAAGCGTAACGGTAAACGTGAACCGTACACCGAGTCTACTAAACATCTTCATGCATTATAATTTTTAAGATAAATATTTATATAATAGCACATTTATAATATCAGATAATTAGATTATTATTGTACGTAACCCACGTTGCGGAGTATATAATATCGCATGTATCATATATAATAAAAACAAATCCATTCGCAAACGCAACCGCAGAAACTTTTCCATTTTTCCAAGTAATTAAAAGAGCTAGTACAAGAGCATACTCGTGTGAGTGTCCATGTTTATAAATGAAGCGTGCGAGGAGTAGAGGGCGGCCTATCCTTATCTCCAACACACACACGTGGCGTACACATATATACACCGATGGAGATGAATTTGAAGGTGAAAACGCCGGGGGTGCCGGCGCGTTAACTCAAAGATCGCGTGATTCCGGACGCACGCGTGAACGATATTTGCCCGCGGCGCTCTTGTCCGCTAACGTACAATTCTTTCGATCCCCCTCCCTTTTTTTTGACGCTTACTTTCCTCCTGGGGTTTATTTTCTTTTTTCTTTTTTTTAAGAGACCGGCGATTATACCGAGGCACACGTTCTCATTAGAATATCCGGCTAAACAGACCTTCCGTGTGTGTGTGTGTGTGCAGTATGTCGCGGGATCGTTTTTTCCACTTGCGGTTTAATCACAAGGCGCCCGACCAGTGATCATCATTTTCGGAATTGCTCGATGAGCTTTCGGTAGTTAATGCCTGTACTTAGCGAATACACGTGTGCAAACTAACGTTTATTGACCCTCGCGATTGATTGACTCGATCATTTTACCACCTATATCGATCGATTTATCTTTCAATTATACTGATTCCTTTCTCTTTTTTAGTTTCCGACGAGTTTTTTACTGTAATATATATATGCTTAGAATGTATTATGTTGGGAAGCACTGTTTTTACAATAATTTATGTCTTGTAGTAACAATTAACGGGGAATTATGAGAATGTTATTATTTGTTGCACGGTGTGCAATCTGTAGGTACATGATTGCAGTGCAAAGTTTTAAGGAGATGTCGTTCTATACTTATACCTTACACCTGTATGTATACTGACATTATTGACTTTTCGTTTATAATATTTTTTCGATATTTCGTTAATTTTTGTTTGATTGCAATTTCGAGTTCGGAAATTTTATTCATCGTATTCATCGAATAAAACGTGATGTGGTTACAATTTTGAGAAGGGGTGACATATACCTCGTTTTTACCGATCAATCAAAATATATGTTAGTTACCATATTTATGTCCTACAACTCTGTAAAAAATTATGTTAATCGTAAAAAATATAAACAAATTTCCATCCGAATTTCTAAAAAAATGTTATAATTCCTTAAATTATCATAACTTTTTACAGAATTGAAGGCCACTTAAAAAATACAGACCGTTTAAAAGGTATTGCATCAAGCTTTTTTTAGACTTTTTTTTTTAGAAAAAACGGATTTTTTAAATTTGTCATAACTCTGAAACTGATCGGCCAAATGTGCTTAAGAAAAGCATGGTGATCGTAATAGTGGCTACATGCTGTAAGATTTGCTGTAACATTTCACTAAGTGGTTCTCAAGAAAAAATTGTAATTTTAAATACGATAATTAAAACTTTATAGAAACAATCATTTTGAGGTATTTGCAATACCCAAATGTTATATATTTTGATGCAGTAAACTTCAATAGGAAATTGCAATTATCTGTTTGAAACAGATAGACAATTCTTCATTTTTGAAAATCTTGATATTCAACTTCTGACATGTTCAATCATGTTTCCAGAATATTTTTGATTCCGTTAGATGAATTTATTATGATCAATTAAATTTAATATTATAGAGTCATATATTACATATAGGAGCGATAATACGTGCTAATGAATTGGAAATTGTTGTTTTTATTTTGACGAGAACCTTCTAGAATAGCTTCAGACCTAGATAATATGTATTTTGCACACAAGTAGAGTGACAGGATTTAAATTTTTCAGCAGACAAAATTATATTTTACGGTAAAGCAAAAATGCATTTTACTATTCTATAAAATTAGTTATGATAAATAAATGTAGACCTATTTTGAGAAATAAGATATTATTTATTCGTAAAAATATTTACAGAAAAATTTAATTTGTAATTGCAGGTGTAACAACGCTTTAATTATTCTGATCTATTATATATAATTCAGTAAGATTTCGTACGCGCCAGACAAAAAAAAAGTTTCGCGGCCTTGCTATTATCCAAACTTTTTTAACCGTACCAACTAAGAAAATATACATCATGAAATGGAAGATCTTTTTATTTTCATATACATATCAGACTAGAAGAAAATAGGCACCGCTTCTATCGACTTATAATGAGCAGAAAAAGTAAACTATATGTTGTATTTCACACTCGTGAGTTATATTTTTTGGTAGAATTAACGATTGCTTTAACGAGTCAATTTGATTGTCTAATTGCACAACGTTTCGGAGACATATTTGTCTCCATCTTCAGGTGCTAAAATTTATTAATAATAATTACTAATATTGAATACATAATGGTCAACAACAAAAATCTTAAAAACTAAAAGGTAAAAATCTTTTTGTTGTTGACCATTATGTATTCAATATTAGTAATTATTATTAATAAAGTTTAGCACCTGAAGATGGAGACAAATATGTCTCCGAAACGTTGTGCAATTAGATAATCAAATTGACTCGGTAAAGTATATGTTGATAAATTTATTTAAATATATATTTCCAATCGAGTGAAAAATGTCCGAATTACCAGTTCAATCATAATATAATCTTACGATTTACTTGAGTCACAAATTTAAATTGCGATTCAAAATTTCGATCCACGTGAATCACAAATTTGAGCTGTGATTGAACAAGTGAATCGAAACAAAGTGAATCGCGAATCAAGATATCTGATACAACTGTGTAATATTATTTAATATTATATCTTATAATTAAACATTAAATGAGGGTTGTGATTAGATATAGATGGAATATTGATTTTCTTTATTAATTTATTAAGGTACTTATCTTATTGTAAATTTTATTCTGTCTATCGGATCCTCACCCACCGACACCTTACAAATACTGGTCGGGGCCCTTCGACCTATGACTGCGCAATTAGTCTTAACAAAACGGTGTTTATCGTTCGGCGGTCGGAGAGCGAGTCCCGATTTCTTTTACAAACTGAATTTAATTGTCTCGTCCTACTATCTAAGCGACACCTGTCATACATACATACGTATAGTAAATTTACACTATAGAGCGCGAAAATCGAAATAAATTTCGAGATGGTTACAACTGAATTAAAAATAAAACGTATAGGCCTGTGATTCACCATATGAAAACTTCTGGTCATCAAAGTCAAGTTTTACCCTTTTAAAATTTGAAGCAAAAATAACGCGCTCGTCTAATTAAAAGGCTTGACAGGATTTTTGGTAAGGGATTGCTCGGAAACTTTAAAGACAGATAGATTATTAATAAAGGAAGGATACTCTTTTCCTAGATTTATATAAATTTATACTTTCTGTTTTAATTGCAATTAAATTATGTGATTTACGAAGTCGATAAAGTAAGGAGGTTAAAACTTGGCCATGGAACCCAATTAAGTAATGGCTAATTTGTACCTAAAAGTTGTTTAAACGTCTAGTAGGATCCCCAGTAGAAATATAACAATTTTAGATCTTTTAGAAATGCCTAGTTTCTACTTTAAATATCGTTTCCATTTCTACTAGGGATTTACGTGATTATATTTAAAGGAGGATTGGTAAGTCAATTTTGCTAAAGAAAAAAGAAATGAATTTACTTATCGATGGAAATTTTCTATTCTCTTCCAGCAATAACATTTTTTTTTTCAAATTAAAATAAACATTTTTTTCCATATACCTTTTAAGTCTCGTTACTTATACTTGCTTGTCAAATATTAAGATTCACAGCGATAAACATTATTAATTGTTACATATTTTTTCGTTCCCAGTTTACAGAGTGTTTATTTAACACTTGTTAAAGATTAATAACGTTTTCCGTTACCATTTCGCCAACTAGCCTCACGCGTGCTGTACATTCTACTTATTTTAATTAAATTTATCAAGTGTATTAATGACTCGAAATGAGATATATACGATACACGATACACGATAATATCGTAACTCAACTAATTACGAACGTTAATAATATATCGAGATTCAAATATCTACCTTATTAATTTATATAATAGTAATTAAATATATATATAATACAAATGATTAAGGATATCGCGTGTAGACGCGTGCGCGGATAAATTTATTTAATTTCTATATAGTAATATAATCATCGCGTATTAACCAAATGTTATTAACAACAAAATTCGTCGAAATAAACCATACAGTATATTGTACAAAAAAATCAGATAATTCATTTCGAATTAACATGCGATATATTCTCGCGCGCCCCGTTCAAACGCAAGTTTCAACTATTTAGAAATTATAACGGTGTAACATAAATTTCCTCGTGTAGGACACTCGGAATGTGTAAATGCCGCGATGAAGATATCTATCGGATAATCGTAATTGATTTAACAGGAGTTACATTAGTTAATTTAATTGAATATTTATTTGTCAACAGTAAATTATTTATTTGTGTGTATTAAATGTTTATTAAGTATTGTATAATAATTACAAGCAAATCAATAGGGTAAGTAGTAGCCAACCACCCATTTTCGAATATTTTTTCATTATTTGAGTGTAAAGCTTAAAAAACAAATTGACTTTCATGGCAACATTGTATGTCAACGCCTCGTACGAAGAAAAGTCCAACTCACATTTGTAATGTTTTTTTTAAGCAGATTTAATCTTTATTTAAGATTATTATGCTAAAATGTTATTTTAAATGTGGAAAATCTGAGTTGTGCTTTTCTTCGTACGAGGCTTCAATGTGGTACGTATACACCATCTAACGCTAAATAAAAAAGTATTCAGAAAAGTATTCAAACTCACGTTTATTTTTCGAATACCGATTATTCGATTAAAGTATTCAATCGAATACTTAATTTACTACAATTTAATATAATTTAACCAAATAATTTGGTGAATTTAAACATTGTTTTAACAATTTAAACAATTTTAACATAACTAATTCCTGGTGAGCACGCAATTGTTGATCATTTTGTTAATGTGATTCATAAGAATAGTAATTGTTCAATATTAAAATATTTGTACAACAATATATAGTAATGGATTAAGTTTAAAATGCATATGTTTGCAATATAATTTAGAAAATAATGTCAAGTTTTATATGCGTGAAAGTATGATCAAGAATTGGTCTTAATTGATCAGAAATCGGTTATCTTACGGTAATAGTTCAATTAAAAAAAAATCCGAAGTAGACAAGTTCATCTTGAAGAAAGTCGGGTTCGATCGTAATGTATACAAATATATGTAGGTGTAAAAGTCGCGTGTAACTTTATCCAAATGATACTCGTTCGGTCACAGGTGGCGGATTCGATTATACGTTATATGAAAATGCGCAGGATGAAGAATCGCGGAAACTCGCATGGGGGCTTGGGGGGGGGGCTTCGAGTATTCGCGGCTCTGTAACTCATCGCGTTCGTATGTATAATTAAATTCGTGTGCTAATGAGTGTGGTATGGATTATACACGGATGTACGTAGACACAGAAGATACACCACCATGAGGGAAAACGCGTGGCCACTAACTTTACGACCGCAATTAACGTTTGGCTTATTGCTGCCTGGTGCGCTTATTTGCCGCTATCGACGATCTGCCCGTTTTTAACCGAATGCGAGATACACACACACACACTCGCTTTACCTTTGATCGTTCCACCGAAGAAGAAGTTTAAAAAGAAGAAAAAAAATGTGAAATAAATATATTATATATATATCTGAATTCCGTTCCACGTATTATTAGATTGGATTATTTCTTAAGTAGCGCATCGTGTTCTTGTTGTCCGCGATTGTATTTTTTGTGTTTCTCAAAGTAAAGTAACTTTTCGCGCTTTCGTCGCTACAAACACACACACACACACACACACACATCCAAGACCGAAATCCTTTCTCGATTGCGCGGTTACCGAGAACCATGAAATTGCGGTCTACCGAGTTCCTCGTGTACTCCTCCCGAGATTTTGGAAAATCATCCGACGATTTACCAAAGTTACGGAGTTCCGCTTACTCCCCCGAAAACGACAGTGAAACGCAATTGGGACAAGTGGTGGTGAAAACGCTCGGGATACTTCGAAGTGTATCCTTAAAACGGACACTCCACATTTTACGCGACTTATACAATTATTTTATTGTAGTAACTATTTTTTAGCAAATATTTGTATTTTTTTTATTACTTTTTTAATCAATTTTTTTCTACATAATTGCTGTGTCGTTCCGAAACGCCTTTTTTCGTTGATGCTGTTGGTATTCATTTCCATATGATATTAACACGAGAAATTCTATGCGATTTTTTTTGTAACGTCTGAGTCTCTGATCCTTTTCTGATATCTGATTTTTTTCGGATCTCTTTGTAAAACAAATAATTTTTCAAGAGTGGCTCAACTTTTGAATAATCCGTTAAATATAGCAACCGTACCGTTTTATATTCTTTTCAAAATATAGCTTACAAATATGTATTTTATTAAAATTTAATAACGTAAATTATATTATCATTACTTTTTCATCCTATAAAACAGGATTGCCATCTTTGTATGTGTATACATATATATATAAAATTATTTTGTAAATGCTTTTTAAAATTTGTTTCCTGCTATCGTAGAACGTATTAGAAAGTTTCTAAAAACGTACACCGGATTAACATACAAAAATGAGAAAATTACTGTGTTTCGGAGATATATCGACTAAAATTCTCATTTGAAAAAACGACATTAGTTTATCGGCAAGAAATGATAATTGAATTATAAGTTAAATTTTTTCATTGACATAAACAAATGCACTTTTTTCATAATTGGTATTACTCGTTTCTTTTTTAAAATAAAATTTTTTAAATCACGTAGGAAATATAAATAATAACTTGGACCGAAGAAGTGTTCGCAATGTAAAAATTATTGGTAATATAGCCTCATTTTGCAATTGATTCAAGTTCGTTTAATATTGTAAATAAATAAATAAATAAATAATTACTCAAATAAACTTACAATTATTGACAATCGTTAAAAGACATTTTAAACAAATTGCGCTCATTCATATTAAAAAAAAAAAAAGAATGAGATATACATCTCGGGTTAGTGTACAACAACGCTCAAACAATCTAGATAAGGCAGTAAGTATACACTGCGATTCAAATAAAATTTAGCATTTGAAATTCCTAATCCTTTCCTATTCTCCGTAACCGCGTGTAATCGTGATAACGAGCACCAGCGGCGGCTGTACGAGCCTCGTAAAGTGAATAAAATGTTAATAACCCTTAGTAACAATAGGATAAAATTTTAAAGATTCATGAAGAAATGTGTCCCATATATACATACGTATATATGCGTTTCTGGTATTTTCCGGAATGGCAATTAAAACGCGATGGGATTGTTTAAGCGACCGGGTGCACCTCGTTAATCAAAGTCGCACTCGCGCCTGAGGTGTGCTCATTAACGCGTGGAGTCTCGTTACACACGCGCACACACACACACTGCACAGACGCACGGAGATCGTCGGAGGTTAGCTTTTGATTCATATTCATAAAACACGCGAATCCAAATAGTCGGACGTTCTTCGACGCGCATCGCACATATGTACGTATGAAAAATATTAACCCTCGGTGCGCCTGGTTATTTGCAAATTCATTTATTTTTTATTGCGTATTCGAGGTCGGTGAATACGAATATTTACACACCGAGGGTATGAAATGTTCATGAAAAAGAGGAAATGATACATTTTTGTTATTAGAAAGTGATATTTACTTGTAATAAAATAATATTTCATCGATTTTACCAACCAATTTCAGATTTTAATTCAACACATACGAATGATTGAACGTTTATCATATGCTCGTATTTATCTCGTCAGATCTTAATAAATAAGAATATAATAAACGTTGATTTTCGAAGTATTTTTCTTTCTCTCAGTGTATAACAGTGCCACTTAAAAAGCTACATTCTTGACCTTATTCATTTCTAAGGCTTAGGATATCGTAAAAGTTATTATAGATCAAAAGTTGTTTAAGATAATGTTATGACATTATGTCATGTCATATCAATCGGTATCTTCGTTTGAACGTCACGTATGACGTGATTCCGCGCAGGAAGATTAAGGACGTTTGTACGAACAATTCGATATTACTCGCTTACAAAGGAGAATTGTCGAATAGGTTGATTTTATGTTTGTTATTCGTATTTTATATTTGCGATGTCGTGAGTTATAATTGCGCGTCGTGTTATGTACATACACGGAGATGAAATTTTTAGTAAATTTTATAAAAATTCCTGTAAATTTTACTAAATTTTCATTAACAGACTGACAAAATTTAAAAAATTACTCAACTTTTTATTAAATTTTACTGCACTTTTTATCTATTTTTAATGAAAATATGCTCATTTTTACTGCAGGTCTACTCAATTTTAGTGAAAGTTCAGTAATTTTTTGCGTTTTGTCAGTCAATAAAATTTACTAAAATTGTTCTCTCCGTATATACATGCACATTTTGAAAACGTTGCTCCGAAAGAAAACATATATCGTCGCCTTAGTGCAATAAGGTTCCGATTCTTTCCGAAAAGGTATCAATTCAAATATTAATTCAATAGATTCCAGTTCATTTATTCATTTCGTTACTCTAAAAAATATTTGTACCTCTGCACTTTTTCTTTTAACTTGTAATCATTACTTTTATTATAAAAAAATAGTGCAAAAGACAATTGTTACTTGCATCCTCCTGATATTACGTCAAAAATTATTGACATTTTTTCATTTGAAAATTAAAGTATTTTCACAATTTTTTAGAATAAAAAAAAAAATAAGTAACTTTGAATATTTTTGAAAAAATATTTGAATTGAAACCTTGAAAAAATTAAAATTCGAACATTTTGGAATAAAAAGTTGAATTGGACCCTTTTTGAAGAAAAATTTGAAGTGGAATCTTATCACACTAAAACAACGATATGTTTCATTTATATTTTAAGAACCAAATGGATATATAGGTAAAAATAACGAGGAATAATTTTACACGTGCACATAAGAATTATCAAATTAGTGAAGTGTGTAAATAAAAAAAAATATGTTTTTTTTTCCTTCGCTATACAAAATAAATCTTAAACATTTCGTAAAATAGATAAAGGATATAACGCATGAATTTGATTATTCAGTGAATTGATGAGATTATTAAAACTAAGTTAAATACGAGTCTCGAGAGGTTTGCAAAGTTTGTCAACGAAACGTTGCATATCAAAAGGCGCGATAGCGCCTGACGCAAGTATAGGCGCGAGAGCCATTATATACAGCTAACTAGCCCCCCAGATTTTTACTTTTCTAACCGCTGCATTATTACATTATGTATTTGTGCTATTTATATATTTACACCGTAAACAAATGACATTTTCTTTCTTCAATTTGAAAAGAAAAACTTGTATATATATATATATATATAGTTGATTAAAAATATAGTTGATTTAGAAATTGATAAGTGTTACGGAATGGGTCGCCTCTTGCGTACCTGATGTAGGTTTTCGCGTGGATACACTAGGCCGCGACTCTCTGTCTACTAACTCGGTGCGCGTCTGCGAGGAGCAACTCACGGCCAGGTGCTAGTGCAAGCTTGCACTTTTCGGGCCGTGAGAGCGGCGGACCACCGGACGAAGGTTTCGAATACGCGACGCTGAGGCAAGCATCGTCGCGTTACCTCGTACGGTGATGTTCACCGCTCTCCTCTCAGCGCATCCGTAACACGTCCGAAGCCGCGGAGTTAGCGTCCTCGCTAACTATTGTATGTGTAATATGGAGTGGTGTGTGGATATGTGAGTTTGTGATGTGTATGGATACGTGTTTATATGATGCAGCCGCAGTGCTGCTTACAATTAAATGTTTATTTGTGTTGTGTATACATGTGTATGAGGCGATATAGTAAATATTACATAATATTGATAAACAATAAGGTTATTGACGCATTATGATAACATATGTTCGGGTAGATTACATAAACAATACACTATTATGCATGGATATAATAGTTATAAAATGGTAATATATAAAATATAATTAATATTCACTTAATTATTTCATAAAAGTTCATATTCATGATATATTTTGTTGGACGTATGGCAACGTTGTCAACTGCATGGCTTGCGCTGGAATGAGAGCTGCTCTGCGATTTCCCGCTAATTCTTGCATTGCGAGATTAAGGGGGATGTCTTCGTTACGTCGTCTAATGTTTTGTTGTCTACGTCGCTGCCCGTTCAAAAGAAAGCATTTAAAACCCACGAGTGCCAAAATTATTGTTGTTATTATTATGTAACCAGATATTGTTAAAACATTTTGGTTCTCAATTTTGCGCGTGACCGATTTAAAACGTGATAATTCTTTTGCTTTTTCGATAATGGCCCGAAGGTCAGCGCTTCCGCTTAATGAATTGGTGTCTGTTCCGGGTGGATCGAGGGATTGACTCGTATTTTGTGATAGTAACGTGCTATGTGCTTGCGCGACGTACGACATTGATATGTTTGCCGCTATTATGAAAGATGTAACATTAAGCATTATTTTTTGTTTTTGGTGATTTTGTTTTATTTTATTGTTATCTAAGAGGGTGTTGGATTGATTTCATCATTTTTTTTTGTTTTACCGCGTCCGATAGCCGCGGTAAAAATAAAAAAAATGATCTAATTCGTTGTATTGTCAACTATTACATCTATTGCTCTTCTAAGTTTATCCGCATGAACCGTTTTTGTTATTTTACTGTTTTGTATTACGACATTGTGTGTTTTATTGTTTACTTTTATGATTTCATCTTCCATGGAGGTTTTTCCCGTGGCGGTCGGGCGCTGATCGCCTTATAGCGCTCAAGTGCTTCGGTGCTACAATTTTTATCTACTCGATCACTTTTGCTGCTGTTCGATATATGTGAACTATCAAGCGTGTTTGGAGCACTAGTTGATTGTGAGTAAGATTGTGGCTGGTTTTCGTGTTCCTCTGAATGATTGCTGGTATTTTGTGTTGGCATGGTAGGAGATATTGGTGGAATATCTGCTGGTAGGTATGGTGTGAAGTGTTGCCCTTTTAGATGCAAATGAATCCATGGTGATTCGCTGTTGTTGTTTATGTGACAGTATATATAACTGCTTCCAGCTAGTTCGTAATGAATGCATATATTACGCTTATATTCACAAGCGAATATGTAAGCGCAATCCACATTACCATACGTTGAATCTGATTCGAGGATTTCTCTTGCTTCTTGTGGGTATTCACACCATCTTAACGATGTTGAGTTCAGTAACTTTCGTCTTAACTCTACAGCTGATATCTCTAAGTTGCATAATTTTATTAGCGAATAGAATAGGCAATTTCCGGGTGGGTGTGATGGAATATTATCGCTACGATAGAGGGTAACCGAGTTTTCTACACAACATTCCGCTTGTCTATATGCATGAAAGGCCAGATCCGTTGAGCTCCAAGACCGAGAGCATATCGACGGGTCACTTGCTCTATCGGCATTCCGGGGAATGTTGTCGAAATCTTCTATTAAATCTGAGGCTTCTGGTCCTTCGTCGAAGAAGGAGTCGTGAGCCAGTGGCTGCACGACGTTGCCTGTAGTTGATTTTGAGGTTTCGTTGTCGTTTTCGGTGTTGCCTTTGCAGATGCTGTGATTTGTTAGTGAATTATTGCTGAGGTAGTTTGTAAGTATGGGATCTGAGGGTTGGTCGATACATGTGTTCTCGTCAGTTTCCCATATGTTCACTTGTATACCATCTTTACCATTTATTACGTTTTCGCGAATATCGACTGTAAGTTTCGCATTTAGTTTCTTCTTTATTTCGGGTAATATGTTGAGAATTGGTGACGAGTGATTAGAATTTCTGTTAGGATTTTTAGCTGTCTTCGGATTGGGAGGAAGATGATTCGGAGCATGAGCTGTCGTCATCTGTTATTTCCGGTTCATATAGTTCGGTTTGAGCTGATTTTGTGTTGGTCGTTTTAGAATGCTGCGATATGTGAGATGTATTCACTTCCATATCCTCTTCGTACGCATTTGCATCTTTTGTTTTCACATTACTAAGTTCTATTGATTTCTGTAGGATGACTTGGATTCGGTCCTTTTCATTGGGTGGTAGCCGATATTTATTACTATTTATACGTTCTAATGTTACGTTTGTTAGAATACAGTTAAGTTCTATTATGTCGGCGTAGTCCAGAGAATATATTTCGCTTTTTCTTTTATCAGTTTGGGTCAACCAGCGAATTTGAGCTGTTGAGTCCGCTTCGTAAATTGAGTGAGAGCATTGGCAAAGATAGAAGTCATCATCGATATTTCTTACGGCTAGGAATTCTCCATTTCTGTAAAGAGGTTTTTCGTTGACACATTGACGTTTATGAGTGTGACCATACAGTGAGCTTTCTGAATTGGTTTTCGGGATTTTGACTTTTTTTGTGCGATCGATTCCTATCTTTCTGGTGGCGCGAGCAACAAGGATTTCTGCGGGGGGACCATCAGAAATTATGCTCTTATTGTCTCGTTCTTGTTTGGTCGCAAGCTCATAGAGTTCGGCACGTGATCGTTCTGGGTTCTCTTCGCCATCTGGGACAACAGGGTTACGCGAAAGTGCATCTGCGTTTACATTTCGCGAACCTGGTCGATAAATTATATCAAATGTATAACCACGAAGGGCGGCTTTTAAACGACCAAATCGTAAGTCTAATTTCTTTGTCGTGTGAAAGTGCTTGAGTGGTTCGTGGTCAGTCACGACGGTAAATTTTCTTCCATGTAGGTAGTGCATAAATTGGTCTTTTGCGAATACGATGGCCAACAGTTCTTTATCGTACGTTGGGTAGCGTAATTCGCTTCCGCGTAGACATCTCGACGCGTAAGCACATGGGCGATCCTGACCAAGTTTGCCTTGACTTAGTACGGCGCCAATAGCATAGTCAGATGCGTCGGTGGTGACTATAAAAGGTTGTGATAAATCGGGTGTTTTCAGCACGGGTTCGCTGCATAAAATTTCCTTGAGTTTTTCGAACGATTCTTGTTGTTCTGTATTCCAGACAAACTTAGTGCCTTGCCGTAGCAGTTTGGACAGTGGTCTTGCTATTTTTGCAAAGTTAGGGATAAATCGCCTGTAGTACCCTACAAATCCAAGCCATTGTTTTATTTTCTTAGTATTTGTTGGTCTAGGATACTTGTGTACTGAGTCGAGTTTTTTAGGATCGGTTTTAATCGTCCCATTTCCAACGATATGTCCCAGAACCGAGGCTTCGTGTTGTAAGAATTGGCACTTCTTCGGCTCAACGGTTAGATTAGCCTCGAGTAACCGTTTAAGTACTCGTCTGAGTCGTTTGTTGTGCTCTTCGAGTGTCTCGCCAAATACCATTAAATCATCGAGGTATATTTCAATCTCTTCACCTTGAAGCCCAGCCATGGCTAACGCCATTGCTCTGGTGAACGTTGCGGTGGCTTCTTTTAGTCCCATGGCCATACGGTTGTACTGTAGGTGTTGATGGCCATTTTTCCCAACTGGAGCGGAAAATGCAGTAAATTGTGCTGATTCTGGGTCCATTTCGATCTGGAAATAACCCTGTTTGAGATCCATTACCGTGATATAATTGGATGCTCCAAGATGTTCTAAGATGTCGCTTGTAAATGGCAGGGGATGACAACTGCCAACTGTGACTTCGTTCAGCTGCCTGAAGTCCGTCACAAGGCGCCATTTTTTATTACCTTTTTCATCTGATCGTTTTGGAACTATCCACATGGGAGAGGAGTAGTTTGACCTTGATGGCTCGACAATGCCTTGATCGAGGAGTTTCTGTACTTCGACCTCCATTGCCTCCTTTAAAATTGGTGGATATCTGTAACGTTTGTTTTGTATGGGACTGTTGGATGTAAGTTCAATTTTATGTTTTATTAGATGAGTTGAGTGCAGAGGTTCGCCTTCGAGACCGAAGACCCCAGAAAAGTCTTCAACTATACTTCTTATGCTGGCAATTTCCTCGTTATTACATCCACTGAAATCAGAGAGACCCATAATTTTGTCGACGCGGTCCTTGCGTAATTTTTCGTTTTTTTGAAGACGCGTATTTAATTGCTCTATTTCATTATGTTTTTTGGTTTGCTTGTTATAGAAAAGTCTCCGTAGACATATAGCATTATCTTCTTGAAAGTCTATGTCACCGTCCTCACCGGCTAAATTTGAACTCCAGGTGTTTACAATTTCGCAAGCATGTAGCTCAACAAACGGTGTGTCGATTTCTACCGTTTCGTAATTAGTGTTGATGCATTCCGCAATAAGTTCGCCGCCGCGGTTTTGTGCGACGAAATTTCCAAATAGTACCCCAGGTTTAAGGTTCATCAGCGGAACCCATCCGACATTATTCTCGTTAGTTATAACGTGTGCGGATATAACTTTTCTTACTCGAGGTGGCAGAATGACTTTCTCATTCGTTTCAAATGGAATGGCGGTGCCGTTTAAATATAGGCATTTCTCCGCGGCATTGATTTTGCCAGAAAAGTCATTTATTAAGTCCCAACCTAGCAATCCCGCTGTGTTTATGGGGAATGTGTTTGGAACAATATGCATGTTGCATTTTAACCCTTGCAGAGGCACGTTCGCTCTGCCTAAGGTGTGTGAAGCCCCAGAGGTAACTCCTTTAATCTCGAGTATTTCTTGCGTTTCTATAATGACGTTGGGCTGCAGGTACTCTTGCTTTATGACTGAAATGTCTGCACCAGAATCTACAAAGAATCTTGCTTTGCCTGTTTTAAAAGCTGGACTTTCAATTATTACTATTGGCGGAATGCACCCTGTTCGTAAGAATTTTATGTCTACTACTTTCGGAGACTGTGATATTAACTTATTGTCTAAGTTAGGTCGCTCGGCGCCTGAGGATTGCGGCGAGCGATCTGCTAGTTTAAAGATTTGGTGGAGAATGATTGTGCTGCTGGATTGAGCGCTGGCGTATCTTGCTGATCACATTGTTTATGTTTGATTTCTTGCTCGTGCATCGTCCTTGGTTGTGCAACTTTGTTATTATTTTGGTATTGTTTATTTTTATAGGTGTTGTTATTGTTACGATTAAATTGTCCACGAGATTTATTGTTGTTATAGGTTTGATTGCTGTTAAAATTGTTATTTCTATAATTGTTACTGCTGTTGTTTGTTATTTTCCCAGTACGGATATGGTTTTGTAATATACGACAGTCACCCAAAATATGACCATTTTTCTTGCAGTAATCACAAAATCTGCTATCGTATCTTTTGTTCCTACAGTCATTCTCAGAATGACCTGTGCCTTTACAGTAGGTACATGATTCGGCCTGAATCGCTTGCAATAACGTTCTAAATATCTGTACGGTGTCAGTGGTAGGTTGTAATTGCACGTCAGCGTTTGTATTTAATGTTTTTATACCTGCTTGCCCTGATATTGGGATTTCTGACGGTGAAGTATTTAAAACTGCTGATCTTCTCGCTTTTTGTTTACTTTCGAACTCTACTGCAATCCTTATTGCTTCATTGAGGCTTTGAGGATGTTCGCTTCGGACCTGATAGTCTAATGGATGCGACAATCCGAATAAAAACTGTTCTAATGCTTCTCGGTTCGTACTTCGTTTCCGAAGGTCGCGATCAATACGGTTTAGATGTGGAGCTGCGTCATAAATAGTTATAAGTCGAGTATGTAATTTTTGTACTCGCTGTCCGTAATCTCCTGCAGATTCTCCTGGGTGTTGGCTTATCAATTTCAACTGAGCTGCTACTTCATCGGCAATGCCTATGTTGCTGTATTGCATAGTTAGTTCGTTTAATAATTCTTCGACTGAGTTGTAGCTACATAGTCGTACTCGATAGCTGTCGGCTGCTCCGCCCGTGAGCTTGTCAGCTAGAGCAAGGATAATATACGGTTCACATTCTCGACCGAAAGTATTCAGCATTCGCTGGATTGAAGAGCGGAAAAGATTTAAGTTGTCGGGATTTCCGTCAAATCGTGGGATTAAATTCAGTGCTTGAACAAACGACAAACGTCCAATGAAGTGTTGGTTAGGCGGATTACATGTCTCGTTGCTTAGTTCCAAGAGTGAGGGTTCGTCGTCCAGATCAATAAGTGATGATTCGTCGTGCCTTAATCTGCATTCGGGTACTCTCTGTTTCACTAAGTTATGTGAAAGATATGTTTGAGTTTGTGCAGAAGTGTATGTGTGTTTCCGTGTGAAGTCGGGCTGATTTTGTACCCCAGACGGAATGCAGTTTCCTAGCGATTCATGTATGTCTTCGGGTGGCCTCAGCTGTGCTGATAACATTTGAACTTGGTTTTGTAATGTTTTTATTTGATTGCGTACTTCTGTGTAGTCGATCCATGGTGTCTGCGTCACCGTCGATAAATTTTGATTATTATTGAATGAAAATGCGTTGCCAATTGTAATATCGGTGCTAACGTTGGGAGTAACTTCACCAAAATTGTTAGCGTGTGGATTTAATTCTTTATCGCTCTGCACCATCGGCGGACGAATGTCGTTTAAGATATGATTAGGGTTCGCGGTGGGTGTACTTCTTGAGTTTGTGGTTTCGTTATTTTTATTTTTGTCGTGTTCCTCGATAGATGCGTCTGGAGGGGAAATGTTTTGCAGGAGGGATGCGAAACATTCCGGAGTTGTTTCGACCAATTCGGTTAAAAAGGCTGCCCGCTGCATCGAGGACATTTTCGAAAAAGCTTTTTTTGTATTTTTTATTTCGGAGGACTCAAGTAACTCTATTAACATTGTTTCGTTTGGATGTGTGTCAATGGGTAATAATGTATCGTTAGATTTTGAACGTGTTCCCGTATGTTTTAAAAGTTGACTGTCTTTTTCGTTTTTACGGTTAAAAAATCCAGATAACGACATTTCGGATGGTACAATTAATTATTTAATAAATCACAAATTTCAACGCGTGTAATGGGTTACTTGTAATATTTTGATTTTTAATTAGCGAGAGACGGGATGAAAACCAAAATGTTTATATAGAGTAATTGATGACGAAGTAAATATAATTTTAATAAATATTAACGAAGTTTAAACTTTAAATATTATTAACTGTTAGAAAGTGCAGAAACAGAAAGTTAATTATATGCTTATATAATTTTGCGTTATATATATATGTATCTCGTAAAATAATTGATTGAATGTTAAAAGGAAATAAAAATAAATAAAATTCAATAAATTTCGTTATATTTTGTAGAGTTGGGATATAATATAGATTGAGATATAATTGATCTGTATTTTTATATAGTTTAATACAAAAGTATTTTATTTAATTATTTTTTTTTTTTATAATAAAAGAAAGTATTCTTGCATTTTTATAAAATAGGTAAATTTGATAAGAGCTATAATATATTATAGCTTCTTTGTCTTTGTTAAATGTAAAAAGTTTATTAAAATATGCAAGAATATATATGCAGTTTAAAAGAATTAAGATTGTGATGTTTAAAATAAGTTGTTTAAATATTTGCAAAATATAACGAAGCTTAAAAATTTGATTATATTTACAAAATTGCAAGATATAATGAATTTTATTAATTAATAATATTTTAGTAATATTCGCTATTTATTATAGAACATTCGTAATAGCTTTAAAAATGAAAATTTATAAAATCTAATAATTTGTTCGTTCTACACTTTTCATTTATTTATTTATTTTTATTTTTAAGAGCAATAGATATTTTGCAATTTATAAGCAAGTGTGGTAAAATTCGAATAATTTACTTCTTGGTAAAATATGTAAGGTTTTTAGAATATATGTAAATTGCCAATGTTGATGATAGTAGTTGATAATAATTGATAGTGATCGTTAAGATACTGAAGTTTATATAAGTTACAAATTGAAGAGATAAAGAATATAGTAGATTTTGTGGAATGTTAAAATGCTGTATTAAGTGAAGTATAATCTTTTTATTTTAAGCACAAGTTACTTATTGCATATTAAAAAAAATTGTTGAAAATGTATATAAAATTTCTTTTGGCACTCGTAATTAATATAAATGCAATCCCAAAACAAGCAACGATATAGTGAACAAAACTTACAATATTGTTATGAAAATTAAGTATACGGCACTGCTTCGCATTCTTCCGTCTTCGAAGTTGTCGTCGAAAATCCTCGGGAGATGATGTGATTTTTCCTTTTTATTTTCCTGGTATTGTATTTTATTGTATTTATAATTTATATTGATTTGCTAATTAAATTTCTTGTAGATTTTCTATGTTTTCCAGTTTTGATAAGATTTTTGTTTATTCTGTTTTTGCTGGTTTTTTTTTTTTATTTGAATTATACGCTACTTCGATAAAGTGTATAGCAATAATTTTGGTGAGTATTTCGAGCCTGGCCTGTTTGATGAAATTAAGAGCGTGGTGTGTAGATTTATTCTTATGGTTTCTTTTTTTTGGTAGTTTGATGCTGGATGCAAAATTCTGTTGCTTTGCATTTAAGTGTGATTATCTATTATCTATATATGTGTCGCAACGACGCACTGCACCACTACACACACAGAAACAAATTCTTTTTTTTTGTAATATTTGAAATTACAAATATAAATAAATAACTGCCTTAACTTCAAACTTGGTATCCACACACGCAAGGGCCACAAGGGATGCCAGAAAGTATGTTACGGAATGGGTCGCCTCTTGCGTACCTGATGTAGGTTTTCGCGTGGATACACTAGGCCGCGACTCTCTGTCTACTAACTCGGTGCGCGTCTGCGAGGAGCAACTCACGGCCAGGTGCTAGTGCAAGCTTGCACTTTTCGGGCCGTGAGAGCGGCGGACCACCGGACGAAGGTTTCGAATACGCGACGCTGAGGCAAGCATCGTCGCGTTACCTCGTACGGTGATGTTCACCGCTCTCCTCTCAGCGCATCCGTAACATAAGTTTATCTTTTAATGATGAAAGACAATTTTTATATGCGTAAAGAAATGCTAAAGATTTTACAAAATTTGTGTGTAATTAATTGCGTAGTATAAAAACTATATATAGTCTTTATGTACACGTTTGGTTCTAGAAAAATTTGAATAAAAGCTTATATGTTGTCTTACATAATTTACTTTGCATGATTGTATATAATACATCAATATCATAATATACTGTATAAAACAAATAAATAAACAAGTAAAATACGTAAAATATTGGAATTTAATGTTACCTATAGTTGGGTCCACTATACCGTAATTACGTCCACCGTCCACATAAATACACTGGAAAAAATTTGGTATATGAAAAACAAACTCGTCGTATGTCAAGACAACGTCTTTTCACATATACCCACAAAAGCCAACCCCTTTTCGGCATATTGTACACGACGAATTCCGGGGCGTATTTTTTATTATCCTTTTGGTGATAAATTATATTTTATTATGGATATAAAATTGTTTTCTTTTTTTCAAAGTATTACGCTGAGTAAAAATTCGTATACATTTTAAATAACACTTGTTTATGATGTAGATTGAATTATATTAAAAGTATAAAATATAATTATATGAATTATGATAAATAAATATTGACCTTTCCATAGAGTAACCTTATACCCTCAAACAGTCGTATAAAGAAATCAAATTTATAATTTTTTTTAAGAAATATGTCCATAATACTAGCAATGTATAACCGTCGGGGTTACAAACGCGTCGGTTGTAAAGAAAATTCGTAAATACTGATACGAGAGACAGTTCGCACAAAACAATAAAGAGAAAATACAGCTCGTAATATGCCAATCAATATCAAATTTGTTTTCAGTGTAATTATATCAGCGGCCCCGATCAGTAAAAAAGTACATATCAAAAATTTTTACAACATATATATGTATATATACATATATATATACATTATATTTGCAAAAATTTTTATCGTACCGAATACGTTTGCAAACATTTTCCAAAACAATACTTTATATTTTTTTCGTATACGTAATGGTAAAGATCGATCATCAAATCATCGGTAGGTATATTACAAGATATTTGCGTTTACCGCGTCCCGGGAAGGTAAACGTTTTTAGGTCGCGTAGTAGTGTTAGTAGTGGGAGTAGAGATTCGTGCGGGTGCGAGAGGAGAGGACGCTCGACGTCTGGATGCTGCCGCCGCCGCCGCCGTGGGCGCATCGATCCGATACATCACGGGGGCATTTACATCTCCCCCACTCGGTAGGTAGAGCGAGAGAGAGAGAGAGAGAGAGAGAGAGAGAGAGAGAGAGAGAGAGAGAACCGCCTCCCTTCCGCCGCGAGACTCCCTTGCGAATATTCTCCCACCCTTACCGTAGTCGTCCTTAGACGAAGATTGCGCAGTCGCGGTATATATATATACATGTATACGACCTCTACCCTTTTTCCTTCTCTTTCGTCTCTGCATTTCTCTCCCCGCACTTTCTGAGCCTCCCTCTTTTACTTTGACTTTATATATCTCCCTCTTTCGCGTAATTATCATTACATTATTTTTGTGGAATGTTCCACTCTTTTTTTTGTCATAATATAATATGTAAATATTGATCGTTAATTATCACTTATATAGTAATACAGTTTATATGTTAATTACTATCCATTTTTATTTTTGTTGGTCCGTATGGTTACCATCCATGCCTACATACTGTATACAATTACTTAATAATATTTATTATTTTTAGATTTTTTGTATTCTTTATATTTTTTGCTATATACTAATCAAATGTGCATTTAATTATACTATTATATCTTTTATTTTTACTACACTGTTATTATAATATTGCAAATTTTCATTAATATATTGTAAAATCTTGACAAACACTAGGCATAACTAGGATTGTATATTATACATTCTTTTACGCATTTTACATTTCACATATCGGAAAATCATGATTATCTAACTTTATATATAGGTTATTATTTATTAACTTGTTGTGCATTACGAAATTCTCGAATGTCGCCGGCAAACGCGCAACGTTCCGCACGTCGAACGTCAATCACACACCCACTTTGTACACTTTGTATGGGACGAGAATTTTGTATACGTAATCGACGTTTGACAAGGATAGCAGGAACGCTAGGACACCCTAACATCGATTTTCTTTTCCTTTTCTATATACCTTACGTACGTTTTACCACGATTTGTATATAGAAAAGTTGTTTCTTCCGAAATATTAAGTAATTATAAGTTTGTTTAATTTACTTTTTTTTATAAACAGTGTAAACATTTTTACGTTTAGTTGTTAACGTATGATACATGTAGTGTACATGATTATAACATGTGTGACACATGACATCATTTTTTCACGGGAATTAATAGATCGCTGCGTCTTTTGATCTCGTACACTGCAGCATTTTCTTGCACAGCCCCTACTTAAAAAATTCGCTCCTTCTCCGATTGCGCGTATCTGGAAAAAGCAAAACACAAAGTATCGAAATATTTTTTTTATACTTAAAAAAGTAAGAAAATGTGTAAGATATCGGAAAAGAATTTATGGCAGCAAGAAATTTTCGATACAGAAAATTTAAGGTTAATAGGTTATCAGACCTATAACCAAGTCGTATTATTAAAACTGAAAGACTTTCATATTTTAAAAACTTATCTGAGTAATCTGGTGTTGATCATCTTCATAATTTAGACCTGGTGCGATCACTCCGACGAAGATTTTATTAGCATCCGCAGCGGCAGCGCAAACAAATTCTCAAAGTCCGTCACACTGAAGTTGCATCGATGCGAAGTTGCATAAACATATCCTGCATCTTTAGTTTAACGTTTGACTTCGCATCGATGCAACTTCAGTGTGACGGACTTTGAGAATTTGTTTGCGCTGCCGCTGCGGATGCTAATAAATCTTCGTCGGAGTGATCGCACCAGGTCTAAATTATGAAGATGATCAACACCAGATTACTCAGATAAGTTTTTAAAAATATGAAAGTCTTTCAGTTTTAATAATACGACTTGGTTATAGGTCTGATAACCTATTAACCTTAAATTTTCTGTATCGAAAATTTTCTTGCTGCCATAAATTCTTTTCCGATATCTTACACATTTCTTACTTTTTTAAGTATAAAAAAAAATATTTCGATACTTTGTGTTTTGCTTTTTCCAGATACGCGCAATCGGAGAAGGAGCGAATTTTTAAGTAGGGGCTGTGCAAGAAAATGCTGCAGTGTACGAGATCAAAAGACGCAGCGATCTATTAATTCCCGTGAAAAAATGATGTCATGTGTCACACATGTTATAATCATGTACAAATTATCTAATTGTTAATGTAAATCTAATATTTATATAATTTACGCACGAAAATAGAAAATGAACGACCATAGAAAACCCCGATAACTTTACGTGCATGATCCGCACTAAACCCTAATTGAAATTTGAATTTAAGAACTAGGAATTAAAAATAAAATGGTTGGGTAAGTAATCGCTAACCACTCATTTTCCAATTAACGCTAAATAAAATGTATTCGAAAAAAAAGTATTCGATCGATTCATTGCCAAAATCGTACATAAAGAAGATATTCACGTATAATATGATATGAATTACACTAGAACAATATTGATATTTTTAGCATTAGACGAATTATTCTTGTGTCTTTGATATATTAAATATATTTACATTATATCGTCGAAAAATATATTGAATTTTAATTCTTTAGTGTCAAAACAAGCTGTATTTGCTACTTGTTATAAAATTTAAAATCGTTTTGTTACCTAATTATAATAAAACGGAATTCATTTCTTTAATTGAAGACATAATGATTATACCAGTTCTGCAGAACATTATTCGCCTGTAATACTAAAAAACCTTTGATAGAAAAGAAACGTTAAAAATAAAATTAGAACTTTTCTGGAAGAGTCAAACTTGCACCGACTACTCTACTTTTTCCCTTAAATTATATCCACATATATGTGAACACTGTATTTCTCAAATACAACATAAACTTATGTTCTTCAAGAGCATGTAAAAGTCTATTCTCGATAGGAGGCTTTATTTTGTCACCGTATATAGAAGACGAAAGACTAATGAGATATATTCTAATAAGAACTATCGGTAAAAGTATACTTAATAATTTTGAAACTTATTAAGTTATAATTCTATAAAACTTAGGTAATTAATTAATTTAATATTGAAATTATAAATATATATCAAATTAAAAGAAATACAAAATCTTTGTTTATTTATTATTATATTTCATTCTAAATGCTAAAAATATAAATATTGTTCTAGTGTACTTAAGATCATGTTATACCTAAATATCTTCTTTATATACTGTTTTGGCAATGAATGTTAAAATCTTCTTAAAAATAAAAGTTACAATTAGGTATATAATATAAATTTTAATTACATTAAAAATTGCTACTCGGTATTCAATCAAATATTTTAATCGAATACTCGGTACTCTTTGTCTATTTTTTTTAATATTAAACGTACCATAACCGGTCAAATGACCATTTGTAAACTTTTTATTAGAAAATTCGCATATATTGTTATCGTTTTTCCTCATTCAGCTTCATGCCTTTTTTCTTTAAATATACACAATTAATTTAACATCATTTGTTTATATTTTTATTTGTTAAATCTTATAAACATATGTAATATAGCCGTTATTCATCACGACATGTCATTTGACTGGTTGAAGTATTAATTACACTACCGTTCAAAAGTTAGGGTTCACCTAAATAAAAATTGACCCAACTTCAAAGCTTCATAACTTTGGTGCAAATAATGCTACAAAAACCTGCTACTTACCGTTCGAAAGGTAATTTAAAAAGCTTTAAAATGACTTGGTGCAAAAGTCTATTTTTTAATTTTTTATTTGTGTAAAAAACTAAAGTTTAAAACTGAAAAACTAAAAAAACAGGTCTCGCTATAAATGACTGCATTTTCCAGGAAAAGGTGTATTTTTAAATGTTATATAATGAAATTTAAAGCATTTTTTAAGGGCTTTCGAATGCTTTTTTTAAATTTATCCTAGCATCATTTTTAAGGAAGTTACGACAGTTTTTATGCACACAAGCGTTTTTATTACTTTTTTTTTAAATATCGGAAAATACCAAATAAACAAATTATAGGTTTTTATATAAAAATTAAGCACACACGTTTTAAGTGCATAACACATTTATAGATGTCAATAGTCGAGATGGTTATATTAACGATATTAAAATTTAAATGTATGTATATATATATATAAATATAATTAATTTGCCTATTTAAACTTACTTACATTTTGTTATTTTTTTCTGAATATTTTTATATAGTTACCTAATATATGAATAAAAAACACTAAAAATATCTTCATTTAAAAATATATTAAAAATTTGAAAACTTATTTTTCATTTAGAAACACATTATTTGTTATTTCCTTAAAAATGATGCTAGGATAAATTTAAAAAAAGCATTCGAAAGCTCTTAAAAAATGCTTTAATTTCCATTGTATAACATTTAAAAATACACCTTTTCCTGAAAAATGCAGGCATTTATAGAGAGATCTGTTTTTTTGTATTTAAAGCTTAAATCATTTAAGATTTATTTGCTACAAGCAAGTGTTACATTGTGCGCTTTTTATACATTTAAGTTGCAATGCTTAAGAAACTTTAATACACAAAAGAAAACGGATACATTTGGTTTATACAAAAGTGAGTTAATACATAGTGGTAATTGTAGATCAATTTGTAATAATTTTTTTTATAAGTTCGGTACGTTGTTCATTATAAAGACTGCATTGCCAGATTACATGATCGATATCCTGTTCGTATTCTCCACATGGGCATTTAGATTCATTTAGATTGACAGTAACAATAAGGTTCCGAGTGTACTTTTTTTTTATTAAACCACGGAGATTTTTGATCTTTATAATAAAATTGGAAATATTTTTTACCCTTAACTTTACCTTCTTCAAGATACTCCAATTTAGTATTGTTAAACATTTCTTTTTTGAATGTTGTGTATAAATCCAGGTGATAAATTTGGTTTAGTTCAATTTCTTCTGTGTTACAGCTATTTGTAGAAATAGTTTGAGTACGTGCATCTTCACAGATTCGTAGGTGAGAAGGTACCCAAAAGAAAAAATTTTTGCCGTTATCAGTTTTTTTGTTCATAAATTCATTATATTTTTCTTTTATTTTGAAAATAACTGGATTTGTTTTAATATTAAAGACTGGTTGTTGTATGTTGCGTAGTATGTTTAAGGAATCATTAAGGATGCAGTTACTGGCATTAAAAAATATATATTTGCTCCAGGTCATTTTAAAGCTTTTTAAATTACCTTTCGAACGGTATGTAACAGGTTTTTGTAGCATTATTTGCACCAAAGTTATGAAGCTTTGAAGTTGGGTCAATTTTTATTTAGGTGAACCCTAACTTTTGAGCGGTAGTGTATGTTCCGATACGGCAACAGTAAATCGTCAGTAATGAATTTGGCAACAGAGCAATGTCAAAATTCCCACAACGCTTAGAAACAGTATTTGACTACTGGAGCTGCGTTCCGAATCCCAAACAGTAATCAGCTGATCCGCTTATAGTAAAATTAGCGATTGATCACGGGTTCCGTGATTACCAACAATGAAACGATCGGCAGTCGAGTTTCGTTGTTGAGTTTAGTTCGCTTGTAGGGTAGTTTTGTGCGTATGATTATATGATAATGGATCGAACGTAGGTTCATTCAAATTCATTTTTAAATGATATGATTTACAACAAACTCACTTCATAACTTCAATAACCACCAATTTTACAATCAGCTGATTACTGTTTGAGTTGAAATTATTATCATTTGACATTATAATATAATCCACGCACATACACAAATATAAATTTCACTAAATTTGTAAATAATTTCTGCAAATGAATGTGCAGTAGATATACCGGCAAAGTCGAGTATTTCCTCTTGGAATAGTGTATAAAATACAGAGAAGCGCAACGATCATTAGAATTTAAAATAAGGATCAAACGGTTGCATGGTAAATATAATTTTTTTTTCTGAGAAACTTAATGTTTTGCTATTAGGGCAGAATGTAGCGTGTTTTCCGCTTACTTAAATAGCATTACATTATTAAGACTCTTGGAATTCCGCGTGATGCACGTTACCTATATACATACTCCTTCCTGCGTCAAATATAATTTATTAACCGCGGTGAAACTGCGCGTCCAAAACTATTTTGTGTACATTATATTACGCTTAGTTTCAATCTCTGCGCAACCTATAAAATTTATTGTAAATTGTGCGTTAAAGTAAATATATTATTATACACATGCATATACGCGTCGGTTGAATATTTTGTTATACGACCGTGAAATACGTAACAAACAGTTTTGATCTACACGTGTCACGTCTAGTATATATATTGTAAAACGTTAATTACGTATTAATCGGGAGAAAATTCTATACATTATCAAATGTACGTTTTAACCGTATATAAGTAGGTTTACTCATTATTTACATTTTTTGCCCCCTCTCTTTTCTTTTACGGATAATTTAGTCGATTCTAATTTATCGCGCACTTTCTACACGTGTATGTGCACGCCCGTTCAAATAAATAATAACACGTCGTCATATTTTTTTGTTTAATTATATATTAAAAATTTGAAAACTTATTTTTCATTTAGAAACACATTATTTGTTATTTCCTTAAAAATGATGCTAGGATAAATTTAAAAAAAGCATTCGAAAGCTCTTAAAAAATGCTTTAATTTCCATTGTATAACATTTAAAAATACACCTTTTCCTGAAAAATGCAGGCATTTATAGAGAGATCTGTTTTTTTGTATTTAAAGCTTAAATCATTTAAGATTTATTTGCTACAAGCAAGTGTTACATTGTGCGCTTTTTATACATTTAAGTTGCAATGCTTAAGAAACTTTAATACACAAAAGAAAACGGATACATTTGGTTTATACAAAAGTGAGTTAATACATAGTGGTAATTGTAGATCAATTTGTAATAATTTTTTTTATAAGTTCGGTACGTTGTTCATTATAAAGACTGCATTGCCAGATTACATGATCGATATCCTGTTCGTATTCTCCACATGGGCATTTAGATTCATTTAGATTGACAGTAACAATAAGGTTCCGAGTGTACTTTTTTTTATTAAACCACGGAGATTTTTGATCTTTATAATAAAATTGGAAATATTTTTTACCCTTAACTTTACCTTCTTCAAGATACTCCAATTTAGTATTGTTAAACATTTCTTTTTTGAATGTTGTGTATAAATCCAGGTGATAAATTTGGTTTAGTTCAATTTCTTCTGTGTTACAGCTATTTGTAGAAATAGTTTGAGTACGTGCATCTTCACAGATTCGTAGGTGAGAAGGTACCCAAAAGAAAAAATTTTTGCCGTTATCAGTTTTTTTGTTCATAAATTCATTATATTTTTCTTTTATTTTGAAAATAACTGGATTTGTTTTAATATTAAAGACTGGTTGTTGTATGTTGCGTAGTATGTTTAAGGAATCATTAAGGATGCAGTTACTGGCATTAAAAAATATATATTTGCTCCAGGTCATTTTAAAGCTTTTTAAATTACCTTTCGAACGGTATGTAACAGGTTTTTGTAGCATTATTTGCACCAAAGTTATGAAGCTTTGAAGTTGGGTCAATTTTTATTTAGGTGAACCCTAACTTTTGAGCGGTAGTGTATGTTCCGATACGGCAACAGTAAATCGTCAGTAATGAATTTGGCAACAGAGCAATGTCAAAATTCCCACAACGCTTAGAAACAGTATTTGACTACTGGAGCTGCGTTCCGAATCCCAAACAGTAATCAGCTGATCCGCTTATAGTAAAATTAGCGATTGATCACGGGTTCCGTGATTACCAACAATGAAACGATCGGCAGTCGAGTTTCGTTGTTGAGTTTAGTTCGCTTGTAGGGTAGTTTTGTGCGTATGATTATATGATAATGGATCGAACGTAGGTTCATTCAAATTCATTTTTAAATGATATGATTTACAACAAACTCACTTCATAACTTCAATAACCACCAATTTTACAATCAGCTGATTACTGTTTGAGTTGAAATTATTATCATTTGACATTATAATATAATCCACGCACATACACAAATATAAATTTCACTAAATTTGTAAATAATTTCTGCAAATGAATGTGCAGTAGATATACCGGCAAAGTCGAGTATTTCCTCTTGGAATAGTGTATAAAATACAGAGAAGCGCAACGATCATTAGAATTTAAAATAAGGATCAAACGGTTGCATGGTAAATATAATTTTTTTTTCTGAGAAACTTAATGTTTTGCTATTAGGGCAGAATGTAGCGTGTTTTCCGCTTACTTAAATAGCATTACATTATTAAGACTCTTGGAATTCCGCGTGATGCACGTTACCTATATACATACTCCTTCCTGCGTCAAATATAATTTATTAACCGCGGTGAAACTGCGCGTCCAAAACTATTTTGTGTACATTATATTACGCTTAGTTTCAATCTCTGCGCAACCTATAAAATTTATTGTAAATTGTGCGTTAAAGTAAATATATTATTATACACATGCATATACGCGTCGGTTGAATATTTTGTTATACGACCGTGAAATACGTAAACAAACAGTTTTGATCTACACGTGTCACGTCTAGTATATATATTGTAAAACGTTAATTACGTATTAATCGGGAGAAAATTCTATACATTATCAAATGTACGTTTTAACCGTATATAAGTAGGTTTACTCATTATTTACATTTTTTGCCCCCTCTCTTTTCTTTTACGGATAATTTAGTCGATTCTAATTTATCGCGCACTTTCTACACGTGTATGTGCACGCCCGTTCAAATAAATAATAACACGTCGTCATATTTTTTTGTTTAATTATATATTTTAACGATTTATTCAGATGGAAGACGGAGAAATTCCGTTTGCAATGTGGATTTACAAGATGTAATTACATTCGAAGTTTAACTTTTAGATTCGCATGTACATATATAATATATATATACGCGTATTAGCAATCTCCTATTAGAAAAAGTGTGTTCCGTACAAAATAATTTGCGAATTCTTCCAAATGCACGATGATGAATGCCGTTACGCGCGACGTAACTCACGCGAATCCTGTTTGTATCGCTATTCTTTGTTCCTCTCTTGAATATACATAAATTCATCTCTCTGTGCATATATATGGAAATGTACGTGAGCATACGATTGATCTATTTCAAATATTTTTATGTGGAAAGAGTTTATTAACTTTTTATAAAGTTATAGTCCTAATATTGTCGAATGTTCAATCTAAGAAGTAACCGTGTGAAAATGTAAAGATTTTTACGTCGATGTTAGATAAAAATTATTTGTTTGGCAAAAGTTGATATTAATTTGCGGAATCAACAAAATTTATTTATATACGTAATATAATCTCTGTATTATTGTGATTATTCAAACAAAAATAAAAACAATTATCTTTTACCTCGGAGACTCCTATTTTATTATGTCGCAATATTAAATTTTATCTTATTGACACAAACATTCAAATAGCTCACAAGTTGGTAGAACGATAGAGACTTCGAAGTAGAAGACCAGAAATACAAAAATTCAATTAAAAGTTTTTTATTTTTTTTATTAATTCAAATTTTACCCGTCTAAAAATACTATTTGTAAACTTACCTATATGTACGCAGAGTTGGGCATTTGGTGCATCGTTAGTTACTCACTACTCTAATAATACAGTATCTTGATACTTTTGGATGAAATTTTGGTCTAAAAAAATCATCAAATTGTAATGCTGAATTTTCGATATTTCGTTTCTTTGGAATTACCAAAAAGAATACATTTTTTGACTACTTTCCACCTATTTTGGATCATACTATTAAAACAATCTACTTATTACTTATTGAATAAAAACGGATTATTCGTTCACCCTTATTTGTTTGTGATGAAGAGAAGTTATTGGTGAATTTTAATGACCATTATTTAATTTTATTTCTATACCGACTTTTTTTATGAATTTCCTCTATCCTCGTCAGCAATTACTAACTCGTCATATCATATCATCATACATAAATTAAAATATTATATGATCCATATATAGTTCGTATATATTTGAACCATTAATTTAGTATACATTTTTCTTTTATCAAAATAATGACTGATATATTTATTTATTTATTTATAATGTAGAGGTTTTAAAATATGTAAAAGATTGTGCGTAATATATTACGAAATAATTTTATAAAATTATTCTATAATCAAATCTATACATGAAATTCATAAATGATAATAATATCCACACATGGTTATTATATTACATATATTGTCACGGACATCGCCGAGCGACTTAGGCATATGAGAAGGAGTCAAGTGACAGATAAGAAGTGTGTAGCTCGTATCGTCGATGCTGCGTCCGGGTGGACGGTAGCTCGATGGTCAGAGCGCGCGATTCGCACGCTGAGGTCCCGGGGGTCGAATCCCGCAGTCCACCTTTTATTTCTCGCTTCTCCCTTTTCATACGTAACAATATATAAAACTTAATCGAAATTTCAAAAGTACTTATCATTTTGTAAATAGACGAATTTACATTAATTATGTTTGATGTGCCGCGATGAAATATTTTTCTCACCTTAATTTTAGTAGACGAGTTTATACGATATACGATGGCAAGTGAGATTTAGACGTTTTATACGAACGACCACTCGTGTTTCAAGAGCGAGATAATCGCTGCTTTTTCGTCTATGATTATATTTACGTTCTCTATTTCAACTGCGTGTGCACAAAGCTTTGTGTAATTTAATTACTTTACGGAGAAATTCCGTTTGCAATGTGGATTTACAAGATGTAATTACATTCGAAGTTTAACTTTTAGATTCGCATGTACATATATAATATATATACGCGTATTAGCAATCTCCTATTAGAAAAAGTGTGTTCCGTACAAAATAATTTGCGAATTCTTCCAAATGCACGATGATGAATGCCGTTACGCGCGACGTAACTCACGCGAATCCTGTTTGTATCGCTATTCTTTGTTCCTCTCTTGAATATACATAAATTCATCTCTCTGTGCATATATATGGAAATGTACGTGAGCATACGATTGATCTATTTCAAATATTTTTATGTGGAAAGAGTTTATTAACTTTTTATAAAGTTATAGTCCTAATATTGTCGAATGTTCAATCTAAGAAGTAACCGTGTGAAAATGTAAAGATTTTTACGTCGATGTTAGATAAAAATTATTTGTTTGGCAAAAGTTGATATTAATTTGCGGAATCAACAAAATTTATTTATATACGTATATACTCTCTGTATTATTGTGATTATTCAAACAAAAAAAAAAACAATTATCTTTTACCTCGGAGACTCCTATTTTATTATGTCGCAATATTAAATTTTATCTTATTGACACAACATTCAAATAGCTCACAAGTTGGTAGAACCGATAGAGACTTCGAAGTAGAAGACCAGAAATACAAAAATTCAATTAAAGTTTTTTATTTTTTTTATTAATTCAAATTTTACCCGTCTAAAAATACTATTTGTAAACTTACCTATATGTACGCAGAGTTGGGCATTTGGTGCATCGTTAGTTACTCACTACTCTAATAATACAGTATCTTGATACTTTTGGATGAAATTTTGGTCTAAAATCATCAATGTAATGCTGACTTTCGATATTTCGTTTCTTGGAATTACCAAAAAGAATACATTTTTTGACTACTTCACCTATTTTGGATCATACTATTAAAACAATCTACTTATTACTTATTGAATAAAAACGGATTATTCGTTCACCCTTATTGTTGTGATGAAGAGAAGTTATTGGTGAATTTTAATGACCATTATTTAATTTATTTCTATACCGACTTTTTTTTATGAATTTCCTCTATCCTCGTCAGCAATTACTAACTCGTCATATCATATCATCATACATAAATTAAAACTATTATATGATCCATATATAGTTCGTATATATTTGAACCATTAATTTAGTATACATTTTTCTTTTATCAAAATAATGACTGATCTATTTATTATTTATTTATAATGTAGAGGTTTTAAAATATGTAAAAGATTGTGCGTAATATATACGAAATAATTTTATAAAATTATTCTATAATCAAATCTATACATGAACTTCATAAATGATAATAATATCCACACATGGTTATTATATTACATATATTGTCACGGACATCGCCGAGCGACTTAGGCATATGAGAAGGAGTCAAGTGACAGATAAGAAGTGTGTAGCTCGTATCGTCGATGCTGCGTCCGGGTGGACGGTAGCTCGATGGTCAGAGCGCGCGATTCGCACGCTGAGGTCCCGGGGTCGAATCCCGCAGTCCACCTTTTTATTTCTCGCTTCTCTCCTTTTCATACGTAACAATATATAAAAACTTAATCAAAATTTCAAAAGTACTTTATCATTTTGTAAATAGACGAATTTACATTAATTATGTTTGATGTGCCGCGATGAAATATTTTTCTCACCCTTAATTTTAGTAGACGAGTTTATACGATATACCGAAGCAAGTGAGATTTAGACGTTTTTATACGAACGACCACTCGTGTTTCAAGAGCGAGATAATCGCTGCTTTTTCGTCTATTGGATTATATTTACGTTCTCTATTCTACTGCGTGTGCACAAAGCTTTGTGTAATTTATTACATTACGTGGTAGTGTATGCACCATTAATAATTAAACACAAGAGCTTTGCTTGATTATATCGAGGATTAATGAATAAATCGCACTAAAATTATTAAACCTTTCGATATGCTAAATCGAATCGTATATACATTTTTGTACATCGGCATATTGTTGACAGTGGCGTAATTCAATATATATTTTTTTGTTTTTACATATTTTACAATATTACATATGTATATACGTACAATACATTTAAATGCATCATCGATAATTTCAATAAATACTAATAGTCGCATGGAAGTTAATACTACAAAATAGTTTTGAATTTTTGTTTTATTTTTATGGACGTTTCACGACTTACGCCCGTTTTCTTCAGGAGTGTTCAAATGCATTTGATTGAAAAGCAGCGCGGAATCGGTGTTACTAGGAAGGAGGTAGTGCGTTTTCCCCAGAGCGACCCCGAGTGAAAGATGATGAATTATGAGACGACCGTATGTCGAACCCCCGAATTTCGTAAACTCACTCCTCGTTTTACGTAATTGAGTGACTAATGTATCGCTAATTGCATCGAATTCGCGTACTTCCGTGCCTTATACGGGCTGTCGAAAAAGTAACGGAATGGGTATATATATTTTTGGGAAAGGTATGTTATGGATAAAGGTTCCGTTGTTTTTTTGACACCCAGTATATAGTGATAATTTAATTAAATAAATTGCAACTTTTGGTAGAAAACGGATCTATTTGTTAACTTATATAAAATACGCGTGTGAGAAAATTTGTTGTAAAAAGTATCTAAATATTTTCGTCGAAAATAGTAGTTCTAGTATGTAATGGTTAAAATTGTGAAACAATACGCGTCCTCCAATATAAGAAAGAAATATGATTACACATGTATTCACACCATGGCGAAAATTTTCTATCCGATTTTGAATTTTTCTACAAAACTCATTATTGTATAGTCACACTATTGTAATAATAATTTTGTATTTTTTATCTGGTAAATAAATAAATAAACTAAGCATATTGACAATACCAGACTTTCTCCCAGATTTATAGTATTTGAAGTCATTATAATGCCCAATATTTTTCCCTGACTTAAATCTGTGAAAATGATAAGACTTTTTATATATTAATGTTTTAAAAATATTGACAATGACACACCTTTTCCCATAATTATTTGTATTAGGTTTATTATAATAAATTTGCCTTTAATTACTGAAAATGAACATAAAATTGTTACACTTATACTCATAAATCTGGTTTGAAAAACTAAACAAAAATATTATTTATTCAAAGAAATGTTTAACATTTTTAATAATTTATGAAGGACAAAACTATTTTTCATAACACAAACTATGTTTTAAATATAATTGAATTATTTTATAATAAATTATTATGTGCGTGACGAGAGCGTGGATTGCGGAGGGTGTTGCACATATTTGTAAGTATTCTTCTGTAAGATTTTAAATATAAGTCTGGGAAATAGTCTGGTATATTGGCCGTAGCCAGACTTAATGCTGGTCAATAATTATGTAACCTCGCGTTACATTCGCATAAGTATATATAAGAATAAGAACCTGTAAATTAAGAAGCTACTTTTAACCTTACAAAAGTAACAAAACCATGCCGGAAAATCTTAATCACGATTAGAAAATCGCGCACTTCAACGACAAATTATCAGAAATTCATCATTATACGCTAGAAAAAATGGTCCATCCGCGCGAAACGTAAAAAAAGGGAGGGGGAGAAAGAGAAAGTTGTCAAATTTGAGAAAGGAGTGGAAGGCGAGTATCTTTGTAGCGAAAGCGTCGATAAAATAAAAGTTTGGCTAGTTTTCCAGTTGGAAATTTGAGAAAACGGCCGTGTCGAAGGGTGTGCGTGGATGTGTGTGCGCGCGCGCGCATCCCGTTCTCTTTGTCTCGAGGGTTCGTATCCTTGAGATAGAGGCTAATTCCATGGTCGAACCCCCGAGGAATGCCGGATAGAGAGAGGACTCGGTTCTCCTCGTTTTCCTTTTTCTCTTTTCGCTTTCCTTCGTAGAGGTACTTTGATGTTCCTAATTTGATTGAAGGAATTCAGGGAACGGCTCTCCTAACTTCGTCTTTATTGATTGCTGTTTTGTTCAGTAACGCGCGTTGCGCTTTCTATTCTCCTTACTTCCTTTCTTCCTTCTCTCTTTACCTTTTTTTTCTTCTTTCCCTTTGCTTTTCCTATACGAAATACCTTTGGACAACTCGAGCTATACGAATCTCGTGCTTTTTTCGCACAAAGCGACGAATCGTACCGCGTCTATGTCACTTTTACATTACCACGAATATACGTTTAAAATACTATGCGATCAACGTTTATCAATGCGAAATTCCGAGGGGTCAATAATCTATAACTGGTGGACATACTCCCGATCGCGTCGTTCGACATCTCGCGTTTTGCGTATGTACAAAATCGGATCCCTCAGTTTAGTTTCCAGTATGTACATACACAAGTTTTATCTTTTCGATTTCCGGAGCACACACACTGACAGATAAAAATACTCCGAAAGGAGAAAGAAAGAAAATCGTATCCGAAAACGTCAAACTGACCGAACCGCCCGTTTTAATAAAAGAAGTAATATCAAGAGTTTCTGTGTCACGAAAGGAGCAATTTTTTTTTCCTTCGGCATCCACTCGTATAGGCCGTAGCCTAGAGACTGCGCGATACGCGAAAAATTAATCGGGAAAGCTTGACTTGACTTATCGATATCCAATATCCATTTATCCGTCTTTCCGCGGCATCGAAATAAGAGCGAGCAGGGAGAGAGAGAGGGAGAGAGAGCGCAATAATAAGGAGAAAGAGAGAATGGAAAAAAAGGTTTGTCGGTATATTTTTTTCTTTCGAGAAGACTACGCGCGCGATAAGGTGAAGCTCGCGTCTCGAAGGTGTGTGTGTGTGTGTGTGTGTGTGTGTGTGTGTATGTGAGTATACATTCGCGACGAAGAAGAAGAAGAGGAGGAGAAGAGAAGAGAAGAAGGAAAGATTCTGCCTAGACGGTCGGTATCTTATCGCGTCGGAGACGTCCGAAGCAGAATCCCCGAGTTTATACGTGTATATATACCTGCATTATACCTATGTATCTCGTGGGAGGGAGAGGAAAATATATCCGGCCAGATGCATGTTCTCCGATATATATATACACACACACGTTATAAGCGACTGTATTTACTTTCGCGCGTATAATACACATGGACACACGTATAGCTGCGAGTATGAGAGAGAGAGAGAGAGAGAGAGAGAGAGAGAGAGCATACGTGTCCATATTATAGTTGGAAAGATATTGAACCGAGTTTCGTGCTCTCTCTCTCCTCACTCTTTTTTTGCTCCCTGCATGCTGCGAAGGACGTGTAACCTCTGGCAAGCGGAATATTCGAGCGAAAGCTCTCCTTTCTTGTGAAATACCGTGCCATCGGAAAAATCTCTCGATACGCGAGAAACTTCAAAATTTACTTGACCCCCACGCCTTTACTTCCCAAAACCGTCGTATTCCTCACAGTTGTTCCTATTCTCTCTCTCTCCCTCTCTTTCCTTTCTTTATAAAACGGAATAAATATAGAGTATACGTGTAGAAAAAATGAAGGATTTATTCGTGAATATAATATACATCGTCTCTACGTCTATATGTATCTGGATGTTTGTGGGATATTTTGGTATAGCTATATAATTTGCACTGAGAGAAGGAAACGTTTACGAGAAATATGCAATACCTATATATATTAAAATCAAGGGGCGCGTGTGTCGCACTCGAGAGGCAAGTATGGGTACACAGCACTAGCCTTATATAATGCACCCAAAACGAACTTGCGGTTTTTATTTTTATTAAGTTTTAATACAAAACTTTCTTTATGAGTTTTAATTTCAGGCTACCAATAATCCTAAGTCATTTTTTATACTTTCAATAAAATTTTATGTTTATTTATTATCCATATACTTCGTTTTCGATCTATTTAGCGATTTTAATCTTTCTTCAAATACCGTATCAACGTTACATATCGCGTAGAAATTGACATAATTAAGATGGCTCCGACATGTCATTACGGAGCTTTGGTGATGTACTATTTGGCTAATAATGCCGTAAAATATATTTTAAAAGTATTTACCGTCTGTAATATGATCACTCTAACCCTTAAATGCACTTGTCAACATAATATTAGTGAAATAATAATTTTCTGAAAACTAATGCTGTCCCTGTATGTCTCTGTTTGCCAACTTTGAATTTTCGACCATGCGGAATAAACAAAATTTCCTTCTAATTTTGTCTACTTTTTGTTTCACTACAACCTATAAATAATAAGCTATTATTTTAAACTTTATTTATAAAAAAATAATGGGTATTAGTTTTTTATTTGATAATCAAAGTTCATAAGTACCTTCGTTAAATCAAGCATATTTCCATAATTATATTTTTTTTTCTTTGTCTGGTAACCATATACAAAAATAGAACTTCATTAAAACTTTGTAATTTCATCTTTCTCTACGTATTTTCATTACGCATTTCTTGTGGATTTACAAAAACGATAGAGCACCCATCATTAATTAATATATACATTGAGTAGGAGAATATCATACCTGCGGAAAACGGATCTTCACTAACCTCTAAGGATATGTTTTTTACTATAAAAATTTGAAAAAGCCGGCGTTTATTCTTATTTTTCCATAACTTTAGACTGAATCAAGATATTTGAGCTTCTTATTGTGAAAATCCAATCTACTCGATCTCAGCTTTATTTTAAACTTGGGTTTGAATGTACATCTTTACTTGTTTCCGAGTTATATAAGCGATCCAAGGTTGGGCAAGTAGTCGTCAACCACCCATTTTCGAATACTTTTTCATTATTTGAGTTTCAAGCTTAAAAAAAACATATAGACTTGCGTAAGAACATTGTATATGGTATATATTTATTTGATATAGGTATATATTTGAACTATACATGACGGAATTGTATATACATCCACTTTTTGAAATTCCCGAAAAGAAATAACCTCAATTCCTTCCGCTGATTTCTTGATGTCATGACTTGTGTTTATCGTACCATTCGATGCCCCTACTTATTTTTAAATAAAAGCGTAAAATATTTACATTAGCTTTCGATAAGGCGAGAGCAGGGTGAGCCTTATTATAGGCTATGTATTGCCCTGATCGACACCCCGTTACGCGCCGTACTATGAACCATTGTTTGTAACCATACGTGGGACTTATGATCAGACTCGGCTAGCCATGACTATATTTTCCGATCGGGATTATTTCAATCGCTCACTACAATACGCTCAACGGAAGATACATTTTTAATACCTTTTTGTTTCTTATGTGTACTAATTTAAACATTTTTGAGCATTCGCGAAAAGAACTGGAGAAATAGAAAATTTTGTACATGCCACCTATTGGATGAACGGAGTAATTAGAATAGGCTTAAATTAAGAAGTCGTCTCAAAACAATTGAATACTGAAAAAGAAATGAACGTATACGCGTATATAAAATATTCCTACAATATTATACAAATTTTATTGTTGTATACCAAGTACTATATAGGATATAAGAACTTTTGGTATTTTAATATTTTAAGATTGATTATAACATTACATATTAAATATTTTTACTCTATTTTATAAACTCCACTGTAGTACTCGGAGTTTCGAACCTTTGAACTTGTATACTTCGAATCCTTTCGCTCTATACCAACAATAAGCTCTTTTATTACATACGTAGGTTAAAATTCACAGGTTATTGCGTGTATACTGCACGCTCGTTCAAAGGATCGAAGAGGCAAGAAAAAATCAATTTAATTCAAGAAAAACATACGACATTGATGACATTTCCTCAGTTTGATCGCGTTTTCTTTTATTCATCGTGATGCGCACACACGCAGAAAGAAAGAGAGACGAAATCTATAAGTATAATATGCAGGGGAGACTCATAATTTGCAACGCGAATGCCCCTAATATACCGATAAGACAAAATCCAAGAGAGAAAGCGCGCGCATCAGTCCTTTGGTACATAAGGATGCACACACCATTCGGACGATACATACATACATATATATCCCTTATGTGCCTGAAGCCACGCGCCCAACATTCAGAAAGAAAGAAAGAGAAAGAGAGAGGGGGAGGGGGGTAGTAGGGCTGAAGAAAGCGCTCGCAATCGTATTACTAATCATTTTACTCGGGGCGACTTTTCTCTCTCTCTTAAGCGAGTGAAGGGTCGTCATATCGGTACGATGCGAGAACTCGTATAGCCGGATACGCGTCGCTGCTCGGATAACACCGTGTCCCTCTCTCTCTCTCTCTCTCTCTCTTTCTCCATCTTTCTCTGTGGATTCTTATATATATATATATATATATATATATAGGGCTATAGGGAGGTTACGTGCAGTTGATCAGACCCCGATTATCGATGATTTCGTTTGCCGCAAATGGAAAACCGAGCGAGAGAAACAGAGAGAGAGAGAGAGAGAGAGAGAGAGAGGAACTCGGGAAAACTGGTATCCGTAGATAAAAATACTATCACTTTCTTCTTCTCATTCTCATCCCCCTCGTCCGCGGTTGACTCTCTAGATTTGTGATTGTTGGAATCGTAAAACGAGGCAAGCTAAACCAATTTTATCGTATAACCAGTCAGATTTTTATTTTATATAAGTATATATACATGTACACATACCGTTACACATCAAGATATGTCATTATTCATCCTTTATATACCGAATTTAACCTCTCAACATTACGATCATCTCGAAATTTATGCGCCCACGCATTTATTTATTTTGATTAATCGTATCGTCGTGTGTGCGTGTGTGCGTTATTGAATTTTCTATTGGATCAGAAAACAAATACGTTGAAAATAAAATATTGATTCGATAAATTATCGATCTTGTGACATTAAACAGTCGCGTGTACACTAAATGTTTTAGTTTGCTCGAATGGTCCAATGTATCAATAAAAAAATTTGATTTATCGTGCTTACAATAATTTCCCAAATCTTTCCCAATCAAAGCGTGGAAATAAATAGAAAAGAAAAGTACTTGTCTATTTCGATGGTTAAAACTACCCTCATCACTTACATTAAAACATTTCAGAATATATTCATATATATATTAATAATATTTAAACTTTTTGTACGAATGCTGTTTCTAGATTTTGTGCAAAAAACATTACAAGAAGGACGTTATACATCGATAGTGAATGATCAATGCCTGAGATAAAAGTATTTTTCAAAAGTATTAGAAAAAAAGTATTTGTCGAAAACATTTTTCTAATACTTCTAAATTTTATTAATTTTAAATTAATTTTTAAATTAATCAATTTTAAATTTAAGGGGATGTTTGACCTAAATTATAAGAATCAACACTTTTTAATCAAGTAGCTATAATATCGAATGAAATTCATAAGGAAAGCTTAAAACATAAGGGTCGATTTGAATAATAATAGAGTAAACAATGTTGGTCGGTAATTGTGAGCAAAAAAGGCATAATTGAATTATCAATTTAAAATTTGAAAAATTTTTTGTTATATTCTGTAAAACATTCCTGAGGGTCTGATGAACAGAATTTTTTCAAATATCATTCTTTTGTTTACAAAAAAATATAAAAAAGGATCATTTTCTAAGTGGATAAAAGTTAATTTAAAATTAGTAAAATTGAAAAATATTCGCAAAAGTATTCGACAAATACTTCTGATCGAATACTGTTAAATAATATACTTTTATTTTTCTCAGACATCGATCATTCTCTTGTATTTCGCTTTTTATTTAAATTTCAATTGTTTTACACAAAATTTAAAAAATATATTCCTACAAAAAATGGAATCTAATAGTTGCTCATCTCTGGTTTAGATTGATTAATAAAATTTGCATCTTCTAATTTTACAACCATTTTTACCACAGCAGAGTCAAATCACTTTTACTTATTTATATTCATTATAAATCTAAGGATTAAAATATCAATATTTGTTAAATAAAGGCGACCATATTCATACGTAAATAATCGTTCTTTTAAAATTTGCATGAATTATACGTTTTCGTTTAATGAAATTAATTGTTTTTTTAAAAATCTATAAAGATCTAGTTTTCAACGTATTAAAACGATTAATTTGCGAAAATAATTAATTACGTTTATAACGTCATCACTATATACTGTCCTCCTTAATTTAGTAAAATTTGACATATTTCTTGTTTATCATAAATAATTAAGTAAAAAATACTGGGGTGCAAATTTGATTAGTCTTATTAACGCTCCGTTAAACAGATATGAAAATTAGAAAAAAAATAAATAAATAAATGAAACTAGTATTAGATTAAACTGAAAATAAGTTGTATCCAGGAAGAAAAAATACGGTGAGTTTACCATAAGAATAAATGGGAAAGAAATAAAAGTCGATGGAGGAGGAAAAGGAGAGAATGTACGCGGTAACAAAGGGAGTAGTCATTTATGCGGAGTCGCGCAACGTCGCCGCGGGGTATCTCGGAAAAACTGGAGTGTCGTTCAACCCTCCGCGGTTCCTTCGATCCCGAGAGCAGTCAGCCTATAATATACCTATATATAAATGTATATGTATATATATACCCTCCCTCGGAAAAATCCCTCGCGGCGTTCACTCAATCATACGGTATTTTTGGTGCGGGATATATACGGGACTCGATCGCGACACTACGACACAAGAAACAGCCCGACTCGAGCCTCCCACGCGAATCAAAAACTATCTATCCGACCTTATAGCCGCACGTTGCATTATCCTCTTTCTATCGGTTGGCCTGTCTTTCCCGACATCTAATCGCTTGGTAAACGCTCCTCGGATTCCGACCGAGAAAGGGTTTACCCATACCCATCGATTCACCCCGCCTCTTTACCTTTTACTACCTCGCATTCTCTCTCTCTTTTTCCGATATACCTCATTTTTTTCCTTCCTCTTCTGTCAAAACATGCGTGATAGCGTACTTTCCTTGTTCTAATTTCCAATTAAATGTTGCCGCGAGGATTTATATACCTATACAGCCACACGTGCGATATTTCGTAAAATAAAATAAGTATACATGTATATACCATTTTAATTTTAATTAAATTAAAATTCTGAAGGAAATTTACAAAACAAGGTTCGAACCCATGTAAAAGCTTCACCAGTGTCTTTACCAATAATTCTCGTTCGTCGAATGTACATTAGCAGTATTTGTGTTTTGCAAGAAACTGGTTAAATAAAAAGGAAGCCCCGCCCAGTAGAAAATAAACGGTTTACGTGTTAATCAAACATAATGAAAACATTTATTGGCTAATATCAATAATAAAGCCGTTGCCAATTATTTGGCACGGAGCTTCCTCAAATTAACATGTCGATCCCATATGTATATTTATAACTTAAATTTAATTATTTAGAACGAAATGTTATAACACTTCAAAAAATATTATTCTTTTCTGATTGAAACTTATATACCTAATTAAGGTAAAAGTACCTTACCGTTTTACTTATTTTTGAGCAAAATAAAGATAGCTATACCATTAATTTTTGTTTGCTTATGAAAAATTAATATTTTTTCTTATTGATTCTATTTTTTTATGCTTAATTTTAACTCTTATTATTGAATATGAGGTAACAAACTGATAATGTGAATTTGTACGCAATTTGGAACATTTAAAATAATTTTGTAGGTTAGAAACTTTTTTTTAAATAATTTATTTTCAACGTATAGTTGACTCTTCAAAGATGATGTAAAATAGTTATGAGTTAATAAAAACTATCAAAAAGACACTTAAAAAGTGTAAATAAATATAAAATATCTTGATGTTAAAAGTGTTTCACGAAACGGACAAAATATAGAATTATGTACCAATTATGAAACATTTTTTTTTCTTGCTGTTCCAATACTTATGGACATGAGAAAGTGATGTACATATTTTGGAACAGTATAATTTATGAATCAATTAGATAGAAATTTGAATTTTAGTGTACATCATATAAAAGTATAGCTTATATACGTAATATATGTTTATAAAGTATTAGAATGAAATATGTTTAAATAGCTTAAAACATAAGGCTTCGGAAATGAGCACTACTTGTCACCATAACCTTTCAAATTAGTTAACTTTTAACCCTTTTATAATTTTTTTACTTGATTACATATTTTTTACGTACTTAAATTTATAAGTCTACATTTCTTAACTTATTTGAAATTTGATTTATTTTTTTCACTTATAAAAGACGGAAAGTTTTGTTAAAATATAATAATTTAACTCTATGTTCCACAATACGGCACGTTCCGCAATAGGTACTTTTACCTTACAGCTAGCTAAAAAAAATTAATGTATTTGTGTAAAAAAAAAAAGTACACATCTATATGAAAAATGTAATACAAATATTATTAATAAAGTTAATTATAAAGTTACAATTTTCAATTAATATTATTCACAATCTTCTGTTTAAAATATTCCAAGAATTTGTCATCATTATAAGAAAATTGTGTACAATCAAGTTGAATTTTTTATCATCTGGCATAGAAAAGTTTAGATGGTATCAATTGAAAGTATAAAAAATTATCTTTTTTACTTATTCTTCAAATTTTTTATAAACATTTTCTTCCAATAAGACTATAAAGTTATTATATTGAAGACATAATTGAAGACATTATGAATGAATTAACAGCGGTTTTTGTTTATAATAAGAAAATTCTGCTGAATATCAAAACTTATCATTCGACAGTTTAAATTTGGTATTGGTATGCTGTTTATGTAATTTTTCTATAGGCACAAATGTATTAAGTTCCATTATAAGTGTATAAAAGTATGTACATATAAACTCTAAAATGTTTGTATCACCATTTAATAAACTAAATCTTTGTTCAGTATCAAATATGATTGATCATCAACTTTATTAATCACCTCGGCATCTGTTGCATAATCGCATAATTAAATAACAAAAAAAAAGGAGAACAAATGTCTATAAAATTGATTTCTCTTTTATTTATATACAACATTACGCTCGACAATTGAATGACACTGTGACTTTACAATTTACAAGTCCTAAGTAGTGCTGTGGAAGAAAGTGAAAGTGCGAATTGTATAATATTTTCATAAGAATGAGATAATAAAAATTTTATTGCATAAAAACCGTCGGTTAAATAGCATTTAAACTGAATCCCCATTACTCACTTTTGCGGAGGCGATTTACGTAATTCAATCCTTCAATATACGAAGAAGCCGTTTTGCGCACTAACAAGGAGACCCTCATATGTTTGGGAAACGGATCGTGCCCAGCTTGTAGTATATGTTTCCTAATATAAAAATATGAAAAAAGCCAGAGCTGCAGACTCTAACAATCGTTTTTTCAAAAGTTATACGCTGTTAAAGCAAAATTTCCAAAAAGAAGAGACTTTACTTTAAACGCTTATAACTTCTGACCTATCAAATATTACTATTCAAACCAAAGTTTACTGAAAAGCTGAGATAAAATAGATACATTTTAAAAAAAAGTACGTTCAAATCCGTTAAAATGGAGCAGAGTTATAGTTGAATTAAGAATTTGAAGAAATTTAGCTTAAAAAAATCAATAAAATTTGTACTGCCCAATTTTTGTTTAAAATTGCTTCTAATTCTTAATTTGGTTATAACTCTGCTCCAATTTAACGGATTTAAACGTACTTTTTTTTAAAATGTATCTATTTTATCTCAGTTTTTCAGTAAACTTTGGTTTGATTGTCAATATTTGATAGGTCAGAAGTTATAAGCGTTTAAAGTAAAGTCTCTTTTTTTTGGAAATTTTGTTTTAACAGCGTATAACTTTTGAAAAAACGATTGTTAGAGTCTGCGGCTCTGGCTTTTTTCATATTTTTATATAAGAAAACATATACTAAAAGCTGGGCACGATCCGTTTCCCAAACATATGAGGGTCTCCTTGTAAGTATATTTACCGGTATACCAAAAAAAAAGGAAGTAAAAGAGTAAGAACGAAGGTGTCAAAACTGTCTAAGAAAGATTAATTACGTTTCCGCTCAATTCATAAGTCAATAATGTATCGTGAGGAATAAAAAAATTAAGTAAAAAAAAAGAAATATATATATATATATATATATAGGAGGACGAAATATCAACGACAAATCCCACGTGAAAAGACCGGGGAGAAACTGTCATTGTTGGGGTGATCGTCTATTTCCACCTGTCAGAATAGATAGACGCACAATGGGCCGCGTTGTTTCTCCGCAACAACAAGAAAAGGGGCGAAGTCGTCCTTTATCCTGAGATAAAAAAAAAGTTCGACGCTTCTTCTTCCAACTCGAATTATGAACAGTCCACGACAGATGATCGTATAACTACTGTATACGTTTATGAAGATTTCAAATGGTCACGCAAGTGGACAAGATTGTTAAATAAATTTAAGATATGGTCGAATGAAATGTAAAGAAAGAGAATTTTTTTGTTGTAAAAATAACCGTGTTTATATAGAGAGCATAGTAAAGATCAGTTACTCACAAATATATCATGACTATTTAGATTAATTTTTTTAAATAACTTATATAGGTATATCCCATGTTTAATTTTTAATATTTATTTACGGAACTTTTTATTGAAATTATTTCTGTATACCAATAATGTAAATTAAATAAATTTTTCAAATTATTTTCAATAAGTAGGTATCGTTTGACAGCGTTAGAAATTTCGGTCTACTCTGTGAGATATTTTACCCTACAATTACGAATTAATTCATTATTAAGTTAGGTGGAATTTTTTTTATTTTTCATCTTAATGATCTAAAATTTTTCTGTTATAAAAAAATAAACTTTTCTGAAAATTGTCAAAACTATAGAATTATTTGAACTTTTAAAGGACGAGCGTAGTCCATATAAGAATATTTGCGATTAATGATCGGATGTTTTTAGATGTATATATACATTGTTCAAAACAAAACGTCCTTTCTTCTCGTTTTCTAAAGGTTAACACAAGTTATGCAGAAAAATTGTGTCAAAATTATTGCTTGATGATTGTTTAAACTTTACACAAACTCCCTGGTAGAAACGTTAACGATTCGTTGGTTAATTTTTCGTTAATTTTTAAAATTAACTTAAAAAAATAAATATAAAAGATAATTTTTATATTGGATAAAAGTAAATATTATACGTTACGAGCAATCACTCTTTCTACTATACGAAAATAATAAAGGTTTACCAGAATTTCAAGAAATAATGTACATATTTTATGAAAATGTAAATGAAATATTTTTATTTGCAAAATATGAGAAACTATATATGATTTAACGAACACTTACATTCTTATTGTATAGGCAGACTATACAGTGGCAATTAACTTCTGGCAATAATTTGATTGAATGTAATCCTATGACAAGAAAGATGTAAATACGAATGGCGAGTTGTACGTTATATGTTTTATTTAAAATTAAAATAAATATTATACATGGAATTATCTACTTTCGTATCACTGTAAGTATGCATATAAATATATGAACAATTGCTTGAATAAAATTATTACTGTCGAAATAATCATAGTTTGAATGAAACAGAAATAATTTTACTCTTATAGAGATTGGATTATAAACTATGATCTTTTTGAATAAATAAGAAATTTGTTTGAAGCTACAATAAGAAGATGTTCTTCTTGATTCAGATAGTTTTTATTTGATTCCAAATCTACCTTTTTTCAGTGCAAGTGTTCGAAACAAAAAAGTAAGTCCACGGGGAGTAAAGTGAGCTTACGAAGAATAAAATGATCGAAGGAATATAATGCAATTTTCCTCCCTTTGCAGCGGTCAATAAAGTAGACTTTTTAGATGATTTGGGTAAAAATAATTATTATTTGAAATTTAATCGAGTGATCGATAATACTGAAAAAAAGGTTAATGATATATCAATTTTTTTTATAATTTACCATATTCATCTAGTTAGAATAGTTTTTTTTTCATATTAATTGATTTGGATGGTAAAAAGTGAACTCGTCCCATCTTCATTTCTTGTAACGTATATTAGCTTTTACAATTTTAGACGAATCATAATATTGGTGAAACGTGTTAAATGGCCGCTTCCTAAATAAAAAATATGTATAACGTTGCTTTGGTACCGGAATTCATTATCAACTTTAGTAGAAATGGAAACGATTTTATCAGGTAAAAACGTAGCGAATTGCTGTAAATCAATAGAAAAGGACTACAATCATTAACAAACATAGCAAAGTTTGAGTCAGGGATGCTGTTTTTTTTTTAATTTATAGACCATCTATCTTTTATTACGTAGAGCACAACTTATTCCTCTATCATCATAAATTTTACAGGTTTTGTTACTGCAAGAACAGGTGTATCCATCATTAAGTTAATAATTAATAAACATAATTAAAAATCAACAATTATAATACAATATTCTCACAGTGTTAAAGAACTAGGAGAAAGAATAAGATAATGAAGACATATAAATCTAAATCTAAATATAAATATGAGTATGAGGTGTCGAGTTAGTTCGAAATCGATAAAGGTACATATAGAGGACCACGAGATTTGGGTATAAGAAGGGAAATGAAAGAGAGTGAAATGTAAGGAATCGAGAAAGAATGCATAAAGTTGGAGATATTTCGAGCAGTTACGGAATCACGCCCCGGAAATAAATATCGAGGATCCCGTTGTGCGTCGGGTTGAGAATAGGCTTGAACGATTCGCGCGACCCGACGAGTGAGAGAGAGAGAGGGAGAGAGAAAGATTATTTATGGGCTAGAATCGCGTGCCGTGCATGGACAGTGGCTCATTCGCGCGGGCGCGCGGAAATGTACGTTCGAGCTATTTCTTAATATTCGAGAGTCGTTCCCTACCTACCACGGAATTATTATTATATCGAGGAGATTCTTGCGGTGACTGCGTTTCCATAGTAACGAGCTCGGATTCTTTCGCGATCTCCTTCCGAGAGAGAGAGAGAGAGAGAGAGAGAGAGAGAGAGAGAGGGGGGGGGGGTGGCGCACCGAAACTTTTCTCGCGGGATATATATATATATAGCTATATAGGGAGACTTGTCCTTTTCTTCCCATATTTTCCTTTTTTTTGACAGGTTGCTCGCGCTTGATATCGATTGATGGAGATTGATCGGTCGACTTATATGCAGAGGATAATTGTAAATGATCGCGGTAATTAATACGATACGATACGACCTTTTGCTTTTAACGTGTGTGCGTGTGTGTACCCGTAAGATATACGTACGTGTAACTTCCTCGTATATCGATGTTAATAATACAACCACTGGCAAAAATGATGATTAGAAAGAAGATGAAGAGTCTGTTATACGTATAGTTTTACATGGATTGAACAAAGGTCCACTAACGATTAATTAACGTATATATTTATTAGAGATAAAAATGAATACGATTTTTAAAGTAGAAACTAGGCATTTCTACAAGATCGATAGAAAATGGCTGGTATTACCTATAACATGGATATTCTCAACCTCAAACCATTCAAAATTGCAATATTTAGAGAGAGAGAGAGAGAGAGAGAGAGAGAGAGAGAGGGGGGGGGTGGCGCACCGAAACTTTTCTCGCGGGATATATATATATATAGCTATATAGGGAGACTTGTCCTTTTCTTCCCATATTTTCCTTTTTTTTGACAGGTTGCTCGCGCTTGATATCGATTGATGGAGATTGATCGGTCGACTTATATGCAGAGGATAATTGTAAATGATCGCGGTAATTAATACGATACGATACGACCTTTTGCTTTTAACGTGTGTGCGTGTGTGTACCCGTAAGATATACGTACGTGTAACTTCCTCGTATATCGATGTTAATAATACAACCACTGGCAAAAATGATGATTAGAAAGAAGATGAAGAGTCTGTTATACGTATAGTTTTACATGGATTGAACAAAGGTCCACTAACGATTAATTAACGTATATATTTATTAGAGATAAAAATGAAAACGATTTTTAAAGTAGAAACTAGGCATTTTTACAAGATCGATAGAAAATGGTTGGTCATGACCTATAGAGAGAGAGAGGAAATGGTTGAAAGAAAAATAGAGAGAAACTCTGTGAGTTTACTAGTCTACACTAAGATTAGAAAATCAGAGAGATAAGAGTGCCATTATAATAATTATAACGTTTTGTAATTAAAATTATTAATATATATTAAATTTGTCAATACATTTTCCTTAAACAAACAATTTTTGAATAATTAATTTGAACAGAGATATTTAAAAGAAACCAAACAACTTGGTTGAAAAATGTTTAGAAATTTTCTTTCTGAAGAAAAACGGATGGAATATATTTATTGATGTACAAGTATGAATTCTAATGACAATAAGCAGAATTTTTCTCGCATCAACTAATTTTTAGCGCATTGTCGAACGATAATTTTCGCACCGTTATTTCGAAATGTTTTTTTAAGATTTTGTTTCTGTTACTGTAAAACGTATTAAAAATTTTCTTGAAAAGGGATATATTATTCGAAAGGTAATCTTTTACAGTCCAATAATGAATACGCTTGAACTTAATATAAATATATACTCGTAATTAGTAGACTTTTGTGAAGCAGACTTGATTGTTGGTGCAGTATGAATTCTATTTAGCCGCTACTCAAAAAATTTTCCCGCTGAATACAAGTGGATTTCACTGATTATTTTGTCAGTGAGTCATTTTTATATCTAGATATTTTTAGGTTTGTACAGCACGTTAGTTGAATTATTATTACTCGTACGTTTTATACTTATACTTTTTATATTTCCTTCTTTTTGGATAAATAATGATCCTCGCGAAATTAATGAATTTCTCCCGATTACCAAGATTTTTCCTTTCTTCTGATGCGGTGAGTATATTTTTAATTACAAATCCGTTTTAATTACATTGATAAATGTGCGTTGCTGCGGTGCTCTGTGTTGTAACACCCGAACGTTTTATCGGTAATCTCCTCTGCAAATATACGTTATAGTTTTTTTAATAATATTATTTGTTACGGTAGAGGTGCGGCCTATCATTTTTTTTAACGCTAATTTATTAATTTATTGGCCTAGCTAATTTATTAGTTCCATCGTATTTGTTATCTTGAACGTGATGCTTCGGTGGATGTATCGCTCGCTATTTCCATCGTAATATTAACAATTTGTGAATTAAACAGTACATTAAATCAAAATATACATATTGATTGCGCTTATTAAGACAAAATTTAGGTTATATGAAAAAGATATTTTATTTTTTTTATACATGGTCAACTTATACTACGCCATTGTTTACATGCATTTATTCTCTGAATGACGTATCTTAGATTTTGTGTACGTCAAGTCGCTATTAAATTAATAAATTTTTCGTACGTTCGGTGTACAATATGCGAACACTGCTTATATTCGACTTAATTGAGGCTTCTTGTTTATTTAATGAATTTTATTGTAAATCTATATATATGGGGTATTCCACGTGAAGTGGTCCGATCAAAATTTTAAAATGCACCAAATTTTGGGTACACTTTGCAAATGTTTTTCAGAATACAGAAAAAAATTTTTAGGTACTGGAATCTATTAGCTCAAAAGTTATTCTAACCTCAAAAAGTGAATTTTTCCATATTTTTTTCAACACCAGCTGGGTTTACCGCTATATAACTCAAAATCTATCAACTTTTACTATACAACATTATATGTAACATTCGTTGCTAATTATATCTAGAATTTATTCTTCTGCGTTAGAATTTCTAATCTCAAGGTCAACGTTACATAAACTACATGTCAACATTCAACTTGAAAAAAGTGCAAGTGCGCCACCTTTCATTTTTTCATACAAAAGTCTAAAAGAAAGCTTGGAGCAATACCTTTCAAATGGTTTGTAGCATTTTTATGGCCTTCAATTCTGTAAAAAGTTATGACAATTTAAAGAAAGACAAAAAATTCAGAAAAATTAACATGGTAATTCTCATTTCAATTTTTTAAAAAATTTCGTGTTTCTTTAAATTGTCCTAACTTTTTACAGAATTAGAGGCCATAAAAATGCTACAGACCATTTGAAAGGTATTGCTCCAAGCTTTCTTTTAGACTTTTGGATGAAAAAATCAAAGGTGTCGCACTTGCATTTTTTTCAAGATGAATATTGACATGTAGTTTATGTAACATTGACCTTGAGATTAGAAATTCTAACCCAGAAGAATAAATTCTAGATATAATTAGCAACGAATGTTACATATAATGTTCTATAGTAAAAGTTGATAGATTTTGAGTTATATAGCGGTAAACCCAGCTGGTGTTGAAAAAAATATGGAAAAATTCACTTTTTGAGGTTCGAATTACTTTTGAGCAAATAGATTCCAGTACCTAAAAATTTTTTTCTGTATTCTGAAAAACATTTGCAAAGTGTACCCAAAATTTGGTGCATTTTAAAATTTTGATCGGACTACTTCACGTGGAATACCCCATATATATATAATATTTAAATTTTATGAGTACTCGATAATTTTTAATATTAATAAACGACGGCATTGATCGGTACACTCACAAAAATATTCTCTCGTCTCAAGAAGAATCCCCTTACCCTAAGAAGAAAGTATTTTTAATATAGCTCTAGCCAGATTTCATATTGAATTAAGGTTACAATCTTCTTGATTATCTACTAGGCTCAATATTATTTCAACAAACGCGTATTCGATTTCGGCTTAGTGCAAGTAGAATAATTTACATACAAGGAGAATTTCTATATGTGAAATAAGAATTTATTTTATTTAATTATTTATTTATTTTATTTTATTTAATTATTTATTTATTTTATTTTATTTAATTATTTATTTATTTTATTTTATTTAATTATTTATTTATTTTATTTTATTTAATTATTTATTTATTTTATTTTATTTAATTATTTATTTATTTTATTTTATTTATTAGAATTTATTTTATTTAATTATGTAGAAATTCTGCTTGTACTAGACATTTTTTTAAATTTTATTAAATCACATAAAATAATATTTAGTTTACTTTTCTAAAACGGAATATTAAATATATTTATAAAAATAAAAAATGATGATCAATCTTACTATAATAGATTTATTTAAAAAAGGCAAATTAACAATTCTTTGATGATTATTTCTTTATCAATTCATAATAAGCAAACAATAAATGATTGTCCATTTGAAATATACCTATTCGCAGGTACAAAATTTAATACATTTTTCGCACTGCATATCTCCCATTTTTCAGTGGAATTTATGCAATAACCATGCACGTGGTTATTAAAATCAATCGTTTACCACAATTTACAAATAAAAAATACGTCGCTTCCTTTACAAAAAATTTGATGAATTTCCGTAAAATCTGGAAGACATTTCGAATTACATTCGTTCAACAAGATAAATAAATTAGATTGGTATCGTCTATTATTTATTTTAATTCAACTGATTAATTTATTTTTGTCGTTAACATCGCTAACCAAAATTGGCATTTCATTTTTTAAACGAGCAAAATTCATCAATTCAGATATAGGTTTTTCTTTTATTGGTCCTAATTCAATACAATCTTGGAAACTTGTATTTTCCATAAGAAAATAACTAAAAGATAACTAATTTTTTATAGCCAATGAGAGAGGTAAATTAATACGATTTTTTGTATTAGCCGCATAATTTATAAATTCGCGATGTTTATCTTCGAAACGCATACAGCAATTATTAATTATTGGTCCTGAAATTATAAAAATACCACTATAATGCAAAATAAAATGATATTTGGGTTTGAAGAGTCTCACATATGGTATCAGTCGTCTAAAAATAATAAATCATCAATATAAACTCCGTAATGATTAATAGATTAACACATTTATAACAAATTTTAAATATTGCAATCCTATCTGAATTAATTGGAAGTCTTATTGTTATAATCGTATTGTATTTGTGCTTAAGTAGATAAGTTTAAGAAAATTTTTAACTTCACTCAACAAGAAATTTACTTAAGTGTAACGCATTGTTACAAGTAGAAAATCAAATTAAATCAAGAGAGTTTCTGGCTAGAGCTATATTAAGAATAATTCCACTTGAAAGGAGATGATTTTATTTGATCCAGTAAGAAATATTCTTCAATAACGTAACTTTAATAAAAATTGTTCTAAAGATAATATAATAAAAACATACAACATTAACGCTTACTTTGCAGAAAATATATACCTTCCACGCACTCAACACATGATGGTTTTATACGTTGTTTGTTTCTACAAAAAAGTTATAGTAAAAATTACAATGTTGTCTATTAATGCAGGAACAGACTCCCACGTGAAAAAAAGTGTAGTCTGGTTAAAGATTCTATACAGAAGTCTGTATACAGGCTAGATATAAAAATGATTGTATGCAGTCTGTATACAGCCTATATACAGTCTAACCATTTTTATTTATCCCACGTGAAAAAAAAGTCTAGTCTGGTTAAAGATTCTATACAGAAGTCTGTATACAGGCTAGATATAAAAATTAGATATAAAGCTTAAGCTTTAAAATTATAAATAAAAATGGTTAGACTGTATATAGGCTGTATACAGACTGCATACAATCATTTTTATATCTAGCCTGTATACAGACTTCTGTATAGAATCTTTAACCAGACTAGACTTTTTTTTTCACGTGGGCTGACACAATCCAAAAATTTACCATAGTGTATAATAAATTTTACTGAAGTTGTAGTAAATATTACCAAAATTGTAGTAAAATTTAATAACTTCCTAATAAATGTTATTATACACACTATATATATTATATCTATTATATCTATTATTATTATATCTATTTATTATTATTATTATTATTATATATTTTTATTATATCTATTATTATTTATTATTTAGAGATAAAATAATAACAATAAAATTGCAGAACGTATTCGAATAATCGAGTATGTTTGGACCAAATTATTACTCCAAGTTGATGCAAGCGGAATTCGACCTCAAATATGCACCAAAAATAAATCCACTTAATGTTAAATGATTCTTCTGTTATTAACATGAATTAACGTTAATTAGCTTTAGGATTATGATTCCATGAAACAAGAAGCATGATCCTTTAAATTGTAGAAGAATCATTTAAATTCTAGCGGTTTTCTTTTTGACGTACATTTCAAGGACAATCCCGCTCGCTATAAGAAATCATTTCCATGTATAGTATGCGTGCGTGTATTTATATCGTATTATAATATCTATTAAAAATCCAGTTAAACTACACGAAATAGCGGACGGGTGTACTTATCCTCGATTGTAAAAGCAAGTTGATATAACAAAAAGTCGAATATTTTTGTTGAAAGTGTATAGAGAAGGTCTAATGAAATTTTAAATCGGTCGTGTACACACTATCTTTAGGTAGCGGAGGGCTATATAGAGCCCGGCGTAACAATAATTACATCGAGTTTCCGGGGCATTCGCGGGGCAACCGAGACCTCGTGGTAACGTCGTCGTCGTCGTCGTCGTCGTCGTTGTCGTCGTCGTCTCCGTAAAACCACAAGAAAAAGAGAAATTCCGCGCGCAGGGCCATAACCACCTTGTAAATTTTTCAATCAAGCCGTAAACTTGCGTTTGCGAAAGAATTAAGGAGGAAGGAAGAAAGTTACCCAAGAATTTTTCGCAAGTGGGACCGAGAGCCGAGAGAGAAGGTACGGGAACGATGTGCTCGCGTCGTCGAGGTAACGCGAGTTGCAGCTTTTCAAGACAGCTTTTACGAGCCGCATATGTGACCGCCATCTCCTTTATCCCTCGCTTTATATTCCTGACGTCGTGTAGCGCCCTGGCTTTCCTCCTCTCGCTTTCTTCTTCCTCTTCTCCTCCATCTCCTCCCTTTCGCCGTCCACGCAGCCCTTTCCTCTCCACTTCTTCTTCTTCTTCTTCTTCTTCTTCTTCTTCTTCTTCGCTTCACTCCCCTCGAGAAATTCTTTCTTCATATTCACTGGGGAGTGATAGTCCGACATAACCTAACAAATTTCGAGCGGGATCTGGAACAGCCCCTTCTCTTTCTCGGACGAGAAAAAAAAAGGAAAGAAAAGAAAAGAAAAGAGAAAGAAAGAAAGCACACGCTCGGCTGCGCATTTAAATCCTCCTTGGGTTTTTCGCGGCTGGTATACCCCCCCGTATATACGACGATCATCTTGGGACCGATTCTTCCCACGCACAATTTACAGTTTCACATTTTATTCCCATCGCGGCTTACCGCCTCCTCCTCGACCGCGCACGCGGCTAAACTCGATATTATTCCTATCCCGCAATGCGATGCGAGGGTCGCTCGCGACTTTTCTCTCTCTCTCTCTCTCTCTCTCTCATTCGCGTGCTCGCCTGTATTGAATGTATCTCGCCACCCCTCGCTTGCTCTACGATTTATATTCTCTACATTTTTCTCTCTCTTTTTTTTTCCTTCGAAATCGTGTAAATACCATTTTCACGAGAGGGAACGCGTATAATGGAATAATTCCATTCGACAAAAAGAATAGGATTTTTCAAGCGCTTTTTACCAATCTCCAAAACCATGCTAGTTCTCTTTTTTTTTATTTTTTACATTTTATTATAGCCCCCTTCCCTTGTACGGAATAAATTTTATGGGAATATCATATAGGAAAATTTGTTACTTGCAAAGTCGTGGCTAATAACTCATAAACCGAAGACATTTGAGTAAAAAGTATAATTGTTCAAACTTGCTGTTGTAAAAATTATATATTCATAATAATACTTAATTTATTTTAAACTATTAAAAACAGGAATCCCCGTACGGAGATTAAAACGGTCGATCATTCGTATCGTAAATATTTTGCTTCCGAGTAGAAATTGGAGGTTTGAGTAAATCCGGGCCTGATCAGCTGATGTGATATCAGTCTATGCCGGTCCCTGATCAGGATTACAACGCTTATCCTGCCAGAGGGCCTGATTTGTCAAATTGCGGTTCGTATTAATTTGCTAATTACTGATATTGGCATAATTATGAACAAAATATTTTAAATAAATATATTTAATATAAATGTAATAATAAATTTTACGAATTATCTCTTCCCAAATAGCTGTCATCTCTTACTTCACTGTGGACGATTGATTTTAAAAATTTATATTTTTCATTTCTTCCTTGAGTTAAATAAAAGTTTACATCTTTTTTGTAATATCACTCTTACATTTATTGCTACTAATTTTTATTTTAAATTTTCGTTCGTTACGTTTGTTCTGTGTATGTACGTATTGAGCTTTCGAAGATTCTGATAGAAATAATCGATACGTATAGCGCTGTTGTTACCAATGGTAACTACACGGAGAAAACTACCCTGCTCTCGGTTAAAATTTATTTGAAAACCGGGTATTTTTTACCCTGCTGTGTCTTTCGTCCCACTTTTACTAGAACACCAGGGTAAAATTTATCAGAAATTTTTCTCCGTGTAGCACTGTGGGGTAATTAATACCCGAACGTGCACGAGTCTCACGCAGCCGGTACTTAAAATTATCTAATGCCATTTTTACGAAAGGTTATTAAAGTTTAATTGATCATATAGCTATTTGAGATATTTTTTACCCACGGATGTCAGTTGACGGTTAAGAGAAAAATGGGCAAATGCTATTTGATCAGGGTCTGATAAGACATACGTCACACATTTAGTCAGGTACAGATCAGATTATTCCTGATCGAGCGACTTATCTCACTTTAATTAACTAAGTGATAATGTCAGGTTAAGGGAAATTTCTTATATATATATATATATTTATAAATATAAAAAAATTTATTTTTGAAAACATCCTTTATGTTAGACAGTCACGTTTGCTTTAAATATCTTGGTCAAATATTTTCAGATTTTTATTTCGCTAATTAGCTTAAATAGTATTTGGGTTTAAAGAGTATACTTTTTTTTACGCAAAATTACCGTCGATCAACTTATTTATTCAATTATTATTATATCAATATTATCTTTTCTTTAAAAGATCAATCCATTACTTCAATCCATCTCCCTTTATATATTCATATACGATTTTTTTCGGCTTTGAACTTTGAATACAATTTTTGGGTTTAAGTGTATGTGAATTTCTATAATTTGGGCCGTTAAGCATAAACAATAAATAGACACAAACAATAAAATTTCTCAATTGGCATAATCTGAAGTAAGGAAATCGGAGGTTCGAATATGTTGAACTCAAGAAATTATCATATTTTAAATTTTCCGTAATATAAAAATAACTTTCGAGATCTCGAAAATATATGAATATCTCGATCTCGATGGGCGAAATAAAAATGAGTGAATGTTGTTGTATTTTTATGAAGTCAGGGAAGGAAAAAACGCAAACATCGGCGCGCGTAGCGCGCCTTGATCATCTAGTATTTATGTAAACGGAAGAATTAATTTTTGAAGAAATCCTAAACGTCAGGCTCTCAGGCTTTCTTTAAACAATATACTCAAATCTTTTTAGATTTTTTAATCGATAATTTAATTACGATGTTTGAGTTGAAAGTTTATGTCTCATTTTATTAATAGTTACCCATATCAAAATATTGTTAAAAATACTTAAAACGCCAGGCACATTCTTGTGTCTTAAGCTATCCTTATTAATTTTGTTCAGATTTTTAGTTCAATATTTTAGATATAATTTTTGTGTTGGTAGGTAATTTGAGTCCGAAATCTTGTTGATAGTTTAAAATAAATAAAACGACATAATTTGTGCAATATGATATTTCTAACACCACATTCTCTTTACTAAAGTTAAAATTTTAATACAACCAACCTTTAAAAATTTTGATTAGACAATTATTTTTGAACGACTGTCCCACATATGAAATATTGTCCACGCGAACCAGGGAACTGAGAGGAGAGAAAACAACGAATCTGTGATCAAATATCTACATTAATTAAATTTATCAGTTATTAAGTACCTTAGATGTAATTAGGATGTTTCACGGTATTGAGAATAAAGAAACGCTTGTAAATATATAATATAATATAACGTAAAAATCGGATTTACGATCGCGCGTGGACGTACTCACCGAAGAGTAATAAATTCGTTTGACCGAGCGGTTGATAAACGCGATAAAATCGCAAATCGGGTAATTAAATCACGGAGCCTGAAAATTGTAATTACCTCTGTATCTCTCGTGCGATTTCACCCGCGCCCGTGAGATGCGACGCGTCTAGCTTGCTCCCTTTGTGAAATAAAGAAGAAAAAGAAAAGAAAAGTATAAGGAAAATAAAAGAATAGAAAGAAAGAAAGAAAGAAAGAAAGAAAGAAAGAAAGAACGAGGAGCAAATCGGACATGCTCGGAGAAGCTTGGTAACGACTAGGCGCGCGACGAGCCGAGACGCCTCCTCTCTGCAACGTCATTCTCTGCTCCGGTCTCCACGCTCATTACCATCCGAATCCCACCCACCTGTGTACCGAGGAGCGCGAGAGACGATTCGCCGCTGACGTTCGTACCTGATTTACCTCCGCCTTCTCCCTATCGACCTTTTTATCATATTGTAAGAAACCTTCTTTCTTCTTCTTATTGTTGTTGTTGTTGTTGTTGTTGTTGTTGTTGTTGTTATTGTTGTTGTTCCGGAATATTCGGTTCGTTTTCTATTTTTTTTCTTCATTACCATTTTCATTTTCCTCGGTGAAGTGTTTATAAATTAATTTTGGTGGAGTGCATAAAATATACGTATAAAGGATGAATTTTTAAAAACGAGAGAGAGGTAACGTGCCACCCACAGGTTCCCTTTTTTTACTTTAATTATCCGGAACGTACCGAGGAATTTCGAGAGTAGAAACCGTTCAATTCAAGAGGTAGATTGATAATACGAATGGCTTGTTAATATACTACGGATCATTTTAATACGCCGTAGTCACGTTTATTAATTATATTTCAAATGATTATGAAAAATTTATATGATGTTGCATTCATTTAAAATATAATATTCTATTCATATAAATATACAGACCTATCTCCCATTTGTAAAAGTAAACGTTTAACTCTCCTCGAAAAATCTTAATTCGGATACAAAAAATTAGGTTATTTAAATGCTTAATAGTCAATTAATTTTTAGTATTTACTTATTTTTTAGTAGTTTACTTATTTTTCTTATGTTTCACTAATTAAACATTTTTTTTGAAGGATAAAATAATTATTAGGAAACAAGTTGATAAATCGATACGTATCTCTATAAAAAATACATAAAAATTGCTACTTTTCTAGGATATGTATTAAAGAACGAATTATGTCGACTTTCTTCGAAAAAGAATCAAAATGGTACATAAGTACGTGCATATTATCATTCGATTCTCCAAATAAAATGTTGCTTTCAATATCGCGATAATCGACATTTAGAATAATTAAGATAATTAAACGATATATGTCCATATTGTTTGAACTTACAAAAAAAATGATGAAATGATATAATAATATCGTCTATTACACTTCAGCCCGATCGATTGAAACGAAGAAAAAAAATAAAGTTGTTAATGTATAATGATGTAATAGAGTTGCACAACTGACTGTTTAAGGTATATATCGAATAAAAATGTGCGATAAAAGGAGAGCGAAAGAGAGAAAGAGAAAGAGAAAGAGGGAGAGGGAGAGGGAGAGGGAGAGGACCGGCTCCTTGGTTTAATTGGATTATTCATCCTTTGATCGTTCCTGTTCGTTACTGTTCCAGACGATGCCGCACGAGCACTGGACCGTAGAAAACCTTAGTATAGGTAGGAGGAAGAAGGAAGCGCAACACGAGGTACCCAAGAGGAGAAGATTCATTTTGAACCCGCTCGAGCATCACGTCGACTTCCTCGTATTCAATCGCTCCAATTTCTAATCGATCGACTCTCGAACCTCGGCTGTGCAACGTTCTCCGAGCAGAAATCGATTTGAAGAGTTGCACGATTGCCCTCACGCCCTTACGTACCCTGCACTCGCACCATCCCGGATATCTCTTTGGATCTTTCGTTACACACCTTATCGCATCCATTCACTTTTTGGTAAATCTTTTTCCCTTTATCTATCTATCTATCTATATATATATATATATATATATTTACTGATTATATATACAATTCACATTTTTCTTTTTTGCTTCTTACGTTTTAACGTGGCTACAAAGTATTTTAACAAGCGATGCTAAATAATTTGATATAATTTGGTATAGACATTGGAATGATTTTTTAAATCCTTTTGTATAAGTAGAGAGATGCGGGCCTAAAAGTGAAGCCACAATAAGATTGATATCATTGGTTGTATCGTGATAATTTGATATTTAAAAAGTATTATCGCGTAAATTCAAATGCTCATACGATCAACGATAAAAGTATAATAATGAAACAATATGTTGAAAAGTTATATTACTTTATGGAAGATATTATTAGGTTCAAACGATTAACAAAAAGACAAACCTATTTATAACTCGTGTTTTCTTTTAACGAAGACATCGTATATGACCTCCGTCACTGATTACCATCGACTTGGGACCATAAAAAGAGCGACGTTAAAATAATTAAAAAAGAATTGAGACTAAATTTCAATCGGGTTTTCGATTCAATTCCTTAACAGCACATTTTGGTACAAGGGTTTTTCAAACATTTGATTGTATTTTAATCATAATTTTTGCACAATGGTTAATTGTTTGTCAACAAAGACGCGTCTTCTCTTAATTTTTCGGTTATTAACGTGTATAGGGATGATGAAAATAGACCGCTTATATGCATTTTCATCAATTACGAAATAAACATTTTGAGTAAAAAATGAAAGAATCGCTTCTCTTAATGTATTAAATTTGCCTGAGAGAAAAAAAAGTAATAAACGAAGCTTATTACCTCACAGTTAATTTTCGTAAAAAAAAGACAAGATAGAGAATATCAAAGAAACCAAGTGTACAGAACTGAAGGCGAATTCTAGTCCCTGGGGAGATTTGTTAGTCAATAATCGAGGTGTATATAGCCGTACATATAGCGTCCGGCACGTTTGAAAGGTGTCGTATGATACGTACGACGATGCGATCGTGTGTGTGTATATATATATATATATATATGTATAGGTAACACACGATACTTTACGTAAACAGCATTACATTAGCCTCCCGATCAAACATTTTCCGGCGGCGCTTTTTTTCTTTTGTATATTCCGTTCACCCCCTATAGGACATATACATCGTCCGACGGTATATCCGATACATAATACATATAGTAGAAGGTGTAGATACAACGGAGAATGTTATATACAATTCGAGGATTCGCTTCTATCTAAATTTATTGTGACCGGGCGAGCACACACTACACCTCCTCGTGCAAACGACGCGAATGTTTGGACAACCGGGTGCAATTATCCAAAGATCTATATGGCCAGATCTTAACTGTCTCGACGCACGTCATTTCGCTACGTTATATATAAGCGTTTGTGCATTCGGTCGTATTCCATTTAGAAAATTTGTCCGCATTCGTTTTGTTATAATGGGTTTTGGAAAGGGAAAATATATGTACGTCGAATACACAGGTTTTCCGGTTTTTTTTTCGAAGACAACGCCGATATACACTCGTGCCTCTTTCCTTTTTTCTTTTACTCGGTCCAGCTCTGTCTCTTTTTCTTTTTCTGCACCGCCCCTTGGCTTTGGTCACGGATACGCCTGGGCACGTGACTCCTACGTAGCCCCTCTCGACGAGGTGTTTTACAGGTGTTTGCACCGAGGAACCCGCACCGACTATGCTGCTGCTGTTGCTGCTGCTGCTGCTCCCGATACTCTCTATACTTCTTTTTTCCCTCTTTCTCGGTTTATCGGCCAAGTTAAATCGTTTAGTCCTGGGAGAACGCAGTCTGCACGCTCGGTCGAGCGTCACCTATATACCCTGCGCACACCCGTCGGTCCTAACCTCGACCTATGAGACGGACAGACAGATATTTACATTTTAATCCAGAAAATAGATAATTTACAAGTGAAAAGGTTAAAACCTTCATTTTCAACGTTCCAATAACAATAAGAATATATATAAATATTGCAATTTACATTATATCAGGAGTTATTTGTATAATTACCACGGAGATAACGAACACAGCTGAAATTTGCTCGTTTATATTATTTTTGTTCATGATGAAAAGGATAATAATCAAATTGACACTTCGGAGCATTCGAGTTGTCTTTCAATATTTTTATCATCCTGACAATACATACAAGTTTTTATTCAATTACCATACTTTTTAGTACAAATTGTCTCTCCGTGTACACATTTTCAAAGGTTTGCGGGATGACGAACTCAAATTCTATAGGTACTTTTCAACCTAAATATTATATTTAAAAATATAATTGATATTTTAATAATTCAATTAAATCTTAACAAAATTCATACGGATTAGTTTAAAACATATATAAGAGAGCGCCTGATAGTTTAAGTTTAAAAAAAAAAATATTTTTAACAATAAATTAATAAATACATTGATGATCGGTAATTTTGAGTAAAAGTTTTGAGAAGAAACTGACTTAAAATATTTTTCCAAAAATTAGTTTCTTCTTTTTAAAAAAAATATAAGAAATCCTTATTTTTTTAATAAATACATCAATAACCTTAATTTTGTAATTTTACTTACCAAATGTAAATATGATAATTAAATCTTCAAAAAGTTTAATTCATCATAGTTTTGATGTAAAAAAAAAATTTCGACAAAAATTGACACAAACTTCACAAAGTTTTTAACTTTGTAAAATGATAAAATAATATTATATTAATAAAATAATATTACAATACTATAATATAATACTTATAGTAAAAAAGATTATTCGCAATTTCAAAGCAGAAAATGCAATTGTTAATTTTGAATTAAACTTTTTACAGATAAAACCATATAGTTTCAATATGTACCAAAAACGTGAAAAAAGAACTATAGTTTTAAGAAATTATGACCCTTTCAGAACCTGATCATTTGTGTTTACGTTTAACTGTGTTAATGCTTCAAATTATTTTTAACACAATTCGAATTATAGCATCATTTAAAATTTATGTTTTATTAGAATTGTGTAGCTAATCTAATTAAGTAACCATATTTTTTACACAAATATCACACATGAATATGGAATAAGTACTACAAGACATTTGAAAACATTAGTCAACTTTAATAGAAAAATTACAAAGACTGAATCAAATATTGAATTTTTAGTTAAATGTAGAATGTATGATAAGAAACCTACACATATTATGAGTATTTTGAAAAATTGAAAACATTTAAAATTTCATAGTAAAACGGGTATTGAAAAGTTTAAAAAAGGTATTATGGACTACAAAAAACGATTTTAAATATTGAAATTGAAGATTTGAACATTCATTTGTATTATTTAGTCAAAAAACGTAATAGTCTAATTGATAAGCTTAAATATACATTACCTGATAAAATTATAAATAAAAATTTTGGGAGAAACAGTTGGAAAGTATTAAAATGGTTAAGAATTCGTATAATTATAAACATGGAAAAAAATTTAATAAATTAGGTAATAAAAATGTAAATAGCAACAAAGCAAATAACAAGGGTCATTTAGTTAATGAGAATTGTAATTCTAATAATTTTAAAGATAAATGGTTTATCTATCTTACAGATTTAGAAATTCCAGACAGTGTTAAACAAGTTATGTCTTTAGGCCCGAAATTTAGTTTTTCTAATAACACTAAGAAAAATGAAGTAGTAGAGATAATTAAAAATGTTGAGGATTGTTTAAATTATCATGAGATTCATGAAGAATGTAAAATGGATATGAGGGTGAAGGTTATTAGTAGCTTTCAAAATCAAAATAAAAAAATTAAACACATTAAATCTGAAGCTAGAATATTTTCACAGAGGCTAGAAGAAGCAAAGAAATTCGCAGTTGATAATGAATTGTGTTTTATCATGGCTGATAAAGGTAATGTGACAGTGGCTATCGGTAATGAAATGTATAAAAATAAGATGCATGAATTATTATCTGATACAAATACGTATAAAGAAATAAGAAAAAATCCACTTAACAATTTACAAAAATGCTGAAAAAAATTTATGAAAAATTGGAATGATAATGGATATCTTAATAAAAAATATCATAAAAATGCAATAAGTTTAAGGCGATGTCGGACTTAGAAAATGGTCATTTTTAGAAAAGAATAAATTTTTGAAAAAATCGTGAACGCCGTGCCCTTTGGCATGTTTTAAACAGTATACTTAAATTTATTCAGATTCTTAAAATTGTAATTTATTTCTGATTTTTGCGTTGAAAATTCATGCCTTTCTCGATCAATAATTATCAAACGAAAATTGTTTATTCAATTATTATTAAAAAAATAATTTGTTCTCAAAAAATCAAAACGTCATGCCCTCGCTTTGTTGTAAACTACCGATATGCATTTTTTCAGATTTTTAATTCAATATTTCCAACATAATTCTTATATTAGAAGGTGTAGATCCCTGTAACTTGGGTTCGACATCCCGTTAACGGACACAACTTTACCAAAGATCTATGGTCTACCTAAAATTCATAAAAATAATACACCGTTGAGACCAATAGTTTCATGTATAGGTACCCCCACTTATGAATTATCAAAACGACTCAACCACATTATAAAAAATAGTATTAAATTACCTAAGTCTCATGTCCTAAATAGTTACGATTTAAAGAAGAAAATAAGTAATTTGATTATACCAGAAGATTATATAATGATTAGTTTGTACGTAATTTCATTGTTTACTAATACACCTTTGGAACTAATAAAAAATAGTATAGAGAAGAGACATTTTGATATTTTTAAACATTTTAACATACCATTGAATGAATTTTTAGATGCTACTAAATTTTTAATGAACAATACATTTTTTTCAATTTGATAATAAATTTTACCAACAAATTCAAGGTACACCGATGGGAAGCCCATGTACTCCCATTTTTGCTGATATTGTAATGGCAGATTTAGAAGAAGAATGTATTAGTAAATTGTCATTTAAACCTTTAATTTATTACAGATATGTTGATGACATAATAACGATAATTCCTAAAAATAAATTATCTGAAATTATTACAATTTTTAATTCGTACCACAAAAAATTGCAATTTACGTATGAAATTGAACAAGAATGTACGTTAAATTTTCTTGAACTAAAATTGATTAAACCTTCTGATAAGATTTTAATTGATTGGTATCACAAACCAACATTTTCTGGGAGAATAATGAACTTTAAATCGGAACATCCTTTATCACAAAAAAGAGCCATGGTATTTTCACTAGTTAATAAGTCTATTTTACTCTCTGACAAAATGTTTCATAAGAAAAATATTAAGTAGGTTAAAAAAATCTTACTTAATAATGATTATCCACAGAAATTTATAAATAATAATTTACAAAAACGTATGCAGTTAAAACACAATAGTTCAGCACATAATTTAAATAATAATAATTGAAGCAATAAAAAGAAAAATGCAGTAATATTAACTTTACCATATGTTCCAAATTTGTATGAAAACATATCGAATAATGTTAAAAAATATAATATTAAGACTGTACCTAAAATTGTTAATACACTTAATCAGGTTATACACAGAGGAAAAGATAAAACTAATAAATTGGAACAACAAGGGGTAGTTTATAGAATTAAATGTACTGATTGTAGTGCTTCTTATGTAGGAGAAACAAAAAGAATAGTAAAAACTAGAGTGAATGAGCACTGCAGGAATAGTTTAAAAATAAACAATGTGTTATTAACAATCATAATAATGAATTGGGACACATACAATGGATTTTAATAATGTTCATATATTAGACACAGAGAGAAATTGGAGAAAAGAATAATCTCTGAAACAATACATATAAATATGCAAAAACAACCACTTAATAAAAAAGAAGATGTTAATAAATTGCAATCTGCAGTGTATACAATATTGATACATGAATTCAAGGATCAATAATATTTCGCTGAAAGCAGTATTTTACTCTCTCTTCAATTATTCAAAGAAATTTAAAATCAAATTTACCCGCTGCTAGTTTGATTCTTACAGATCCCTAGTTTACCGAACAGTATTATAATCATATTAATCGTCTATAGACAATTTTAATTAGTCATGTTTTGACTGTATCAATCAGATGTTTCGTACCTTATACAAATTTATCGGTTGTTTAGTTATCGTCCTATATACACATTTATTAAGTTATACATGTTATGTTTTTAATATCATGTATTTATTATTATTTATTCTTATTTATTTATTGTCGTTTTAATGGTTATTACCATATTCACCATGAAAGAAGGGAGATATAAGTATTGTTTTGATGTGGGAATTTTGGTTTATAAAGGGTTGCACCTGAAGAGGGAGACAAAAATGTTTTCGAAACGTTGTGCATAAGAATTATAATTGACTCGTTAAATCAATCGATAATGTATCAAGAAATATACTTCAATACAAGTGAATATAAGAAATAACCATATTTTTAGTTGAATTAATTTTCTACATACATATTTGAAGGCTTTAAAATCAATAATTTAATATTTTTATTTTCAAATTTTACACTTTTACATTTAGAACATGGTATTTCAGTCTGCTTTACACTGAATCCATCAATTACATTGTAATTGAAAATCTTCGAATGTATAATTATGACCTTCAATATATATATAGAAAAATAGATAAAAACTTGAGAAATATTATAATTTTATTTTAATGTAGCGAGATAATAAACGCGTACACTATTGGAATTAACATAAATTGACATAATCAAATTAATTTTATTTTTTTATATTATACATGATAATAACATGAATAGTTCATAAAGATAAAAGTTTTTTAATGAACGGGCTTAATGCGTTACTGTAACTTTTTTTCTCTCTTTCCATGCGTGTTATCTAAAATTTACTTACATGTGTGAATCTCTGCTACTCTTATATAAGCTTGTCGATATAGTTTGAAACCCATCCAAAATACGGTAGTCTTCTTCGCGAAATCGTAGAGTCGACTACTTATATCTATGGTTATAGGCAATGTAAGTGTGACAGAATATTTATTAAATTTATTAGTGATTATTATTCTATTCCAATGATCAATAATTAACGATTTAAATAATTGACGTTAAAGATTTTTTTTTAAATAATTTATTTTTGTTTTTCCACGTTTCGGACATAAATTATATATATAATGCCTCTTTTTGGGAACTAAAGGTGAAAAACAAAATGTTACTTATAAACAAAAATGTGTAGTTCTTGAGGAGGGGCATACTGTGCAATACATGGAAGAAATCAAAATATTTAGTCATGGTTAAGTTTAAACAACATTTATATACCAATTTTTGATAGTTTATATATGATTCTATAAAATTTACAATATGAATTAATTTTTCAATATAATTTATTTTTTTATTTGTTATTTGATTACTATCAGTCAATCGTGTGTAAAATGTTAAATGTACAAATGCCATCGATAATTCTAAATACTAAATAAATATATATAACTATCAAAAAGTTCACTCTCTATAAATAAAATTAATATCACGGTTTGACATTCTAATACAAGTAATATAAACTGGGTTAACGGGGTGCCAAGAAGCCAAGTTTTACTCTCTGTACCTTACTAACCTCGAAAATTACATACAATTTGTTATAATTAAAAACGAAAGTTAATTTACGTACATGTGGGAGTACGGTACCCTTCCTTTATTAATAATCTATCTGTCTTTAAAATTTGAAGCAAAAATATTGACTAGTTTTTGAGAAAACCCTGCCTTTTAATTAGACGAGCATATAACCTCAAATTACACAAAATTATCATAAATTTTTTTATAAAGGATTACTTGAAAATCAATAGATATTTTTGTTTCAAATTTTGAACTGAGGTAGATTACTAATAAAGTAAGGGGGCATTTCTCCTAAATTTGCATAAAATATCGTCCTTTTTTAATTATAACTTATTTTCTATGAATTTTGAGGCTGGTAAGGTAGGGAGGATAAGTCTAACTAAGAAAATATAGCTTTATTCCTTATATTATCTTGTAAAGAAAAAAGTTAATTTTTGTAAAAATACGTAATGTCAGGTTTTTATGCATGCTTGAAATAATTTATAGTCAAATATTTTCAGATTTTTAAACCGCTAATTACCGTATAATCTTCTAATATCGAAAATTGGCTTAATCAATTATTATTATATAAAAATAATTTTTTTTTTTTACAAAAATCTGAACACGTCACGCACTTCCCTATGTTTTATAAATTTATCTCTCATTTTTAATTCAATTGAAAAAAGCAGATCTCTTTGATTAATATACATTTCTTCAATATTTGCGTTCCAGAGGGGTACGATCAACGTAATTAGATAAAACAAAATAATCACATCATAATGGCTCTATCCAAGCTAATCTTCGTAACATTATTGATATGCATTTTGAACGACCGTGGAAACGGGGAATTATCCGAATTACAACACCTGAGAATAAATCGAACGGTTTTATCGAACATAACGAAAAAGTACACGGAAGACAAATTGTTCAACATAATACCGACCGATGGTAAACGTTTTTTCCACAACTGCGAACAATCGGTTCCCTCGGACCGCATGACGTGCACCGTCACCTTGGAATCACAGATATTTTACAACGGCGTGTACAGAGACACGTGCAACAATTTGGAATTCCTAGCCGAGGATAAAAATCGAAAGAGCGTGACGATTTACGTACACGAGCCATTGAGCTGGGATTTGATAACGTTCGACGTGTCGGAGACGACGGTCAACCCAACAACTCGTAAAGAAGAAACGAAAAATGGATATAAAATAGTAAACATAAGGGATTGCACGGTAAGCAACGTACTCTATCCGATACCGTTGAACGTTACGTTTACCGATATTTCAATATACCCAACGTGGTACGCCATCAACGTGTTCAGCTCGGAAATTTGCGGGGAACCGGTAAAGTGCCGAATCACGTACGATTACAAGGGTAAGAAAATCGGGGACACCGAGCCACTGTTAACCGAGACGAATTCCGGGGTGAATCCAGTTTATCAAGTGACGAGGGAACAACGTTTACTACGTTCACACCACCGAGTACACCGGGCCATCCTCGTACTCGTTGGTACTACGACGAGTCGAAAATTTATTTACGGAAGATAGCGTGAATACCACATTGATCACTCGATCGTTGAAAAATCGATACAATTATATGGTTTCCTCGATTTCCCACGATTTGTACAGTGTTTGTTGGTTCGATTACGCGGATTCGTCGGAAATACACTGCGTTCAATTGGACAACGACGAGATTAATATCGATACCACTTTGACTTTCTCGAGCACGAAGAATCAGGCGGCTGTTTACAATTTGAAGGACGGTGGTTTCGCGTTGATCGTCGGCGATTGTCGAGTTGGCGATCGAGCGATTTGCCAAAATTTTGACATTTCAATCGTCGGAGCTGACGGTAAGCTCATCCGACGTTTCGAGCCCAACGATTTAAATCTCACTTGCACTTGGAAATTGTTTGATTTTCAAATTCGCATCACAGAGAGCCAAGAGAATGATATTTGCTTCAATTTTGCGTGCAACGCGTATTTCGGTGATTATTTTAAAACGTGCTTGCCGAAAACGTACATCTACGCGGTTAGCTCGTAAGATTATGTTACTTAATATTTTTTATACTTTTTCACACGGATAATAAATGTTTACGTAAATCAGAGAATTTTTTATTTATCAATGCAGCTCGTTCATCGTTATGAAATTCTAATTTTGAATTATAGTTTCATAATTCCGTTTAAATTTATACGGATCTATAATTTACATATTTAATTGTAAGGAGATTCATTATTATAATTAGCAATTTTAATAAAGAAAATTTTGTATTCGTATTTTATTGTGTTGTATCATTTATACATTGAGAGAAAAGTTTACTGCTCAAATGTTGCTCAAAAAATGTTTATGAATACATATTAAGATATGCTCGCGTTTTGTATAGATTTTTGTCACACAAAAGATAAAATGTAGTGAATTCGATAATAGTACTTTTCGTTACTATAGTATGAACGTGATGATATTTTCAAACCAGTGTACTTTTTGTGTGTAGAACAATATTTTTTGATACAGTGTGAGTGCATAAATGTGATTTTTAAAAATCAATCAAAGCGTCAACTACTGTAAATTAAAAAATATGTTGACAAATATTGAGTAGCATCATGCACAAAGGGACGTAAGTGCAACTTTTAGTACATTTCGAGAAAGACGAAAATATATAATAATCGTAATGTAATATCGAAAGTATAACACTTAGATCCCTTTTTCCATAACTCGATGTTTAAAAAATTAAAATTTTGTTATTGCGGACAGATAAAGAATAATTTTTTTGTACAAAAATCTGAACACGTCACGCACTTCCCTATGTTTTATAAATTTATCTCTCATTTTTAATTCAATTGAAAAAAGCAGATCTCTTTGATTAATATACATTTCTTCAATATTTGCGTTCCAGAGGGGTACGATCAACGTAATTAGATAAAACAAAATAATCACATCATAATGGCTCTATCCAAGCTAATCTTCGTAACATTATTGATATGCATTTTGAACGACCGTGGAAACGGGGAATTATCCGAATTACAACACCTGAGAATAAATCGAACGGTTTTATCGAACATAACGAAAAAGTACACGGAAGACAAATTGTTCAACATAATACCGACCGATGGTAAACGTTTTTTCCACAACTGCGAACAATCGGTTCCCTCGGACCGCATGACGTGCACCGTCACCTTGGAATCACAGATATTTTACAACGGCGTGTACAGAGACACGTGCAACAATTTGGAATTCCTAGCCGAGGATAAAAATCGAAAGAGCGTGACGATTTACGTACACGAGCCATTGAGCTGGGATTTGATAACGTTCGACGTGTCGGAGACGACGGTCAACCCAACAACTCGTAAAGAAGAAACGAAAAATGGATATAAAATAGTAAACATAAGGGATTGCACGGTAAGCAACGTACTCTATCCGATACCGTTGAACGTTACGTTTACCGATATTTCAATATACCCAACGTGGTACGCCATCAACGTGTTCAGCTCGGAAATTTGCGGGGAACCGGTAAAGTGCCGAATCACGTACGATTACAAGGGTAAGAAAATCGGGGACACCGAGCCACTGTTAACCGAGACGAATTCCGGGGTGAATCCAGTTTATCAAGTGACGAGGAACAACGTTTACTACGTTCACACCACCGAGTACACCGGGCCATCCTCGTACTCGTTGGTACTACGACGAGTCGAAAATTTATTTACGGAAGATAGCGTGAATACCACATTGATCACTCGATCGTTGAAAAATCGATACAATTATATGGTTTCCTCGATTTCCCACGATTTGTACAGTGTTTGTTGGTTCGATTACGCGGATTCGTCGGAAATACACTGCGTTCAATTGGACAACGACGAGATTAATATCGATACCACTTTGACTTTCTCGAGCACGAAGAATCAGGCGGCTGTTTACAATTTGAAGGACGGTGGTTTCGCGTTGATCGTCGGCGATTGTCGAGTTGGCGATCGAGCGATTTGCCAAAATTTTGACATTTCAATCGTCGGAGCTGACGGTAAGCTCATCCGACGTTTCGAGCCCAACGATTTAAATCTCACTTGCACTTGGAAATTGTTTGATTTTCAAATTCGCATCACAGAGAGCCAAGAGAATGATATTTGCTTCAATTTTGCGTGCAACGCGTATTTCGGTGATTATTTTAAAACGTGCTTGCCGAAAACGTACATCTACGCGGTTAGCTCGTAAGATTATGTTACTTAATATTTTTTATACTTTTTCACACGGATAATAAATGTTTACGTAAATCAGAGAATTTTTTATTTATCAATGCAGCTCGTTCATCGTTATGAAATTCTAATTTTGAATTATAGTTTCATAATTCCGTTTAAATTTATACGGATCTATAATTTACATATTTAATTGTAAGGAGATTCATTATTATAATTAGCAATTTTAATAAAGAAAATTTTGTATTCGTATTTTATTGTGTTGTATCATTTATACATTGAGAGAAAAGTTTACTGCTCAAATGTTGCTCAAAAAATGTTTATGAATACATATTAAGATATGCTCGCGTTTTGTATAGATTTTTGTCACACAAAAGATAAAATGTAGTGAATTCGATAATAGTACTTTTCGTTACTATAGTATGAACGTGATGATATTTTCAAACCAGTGTACTTTTTGTGTGTAGAACAATATTTTTTGATACAGTGTGAGTGCATAAATGTGATTTTTAAAAATCAATCAAAGCGTCAACTACTGTAAATTAAAAATATGTTGACAAATATTGAGTAGCATCATGCACAAAGGGACGTAAGTGCAACTTTTAGTACATTTCGAGAAAGACGAAAATAATATATAATAATCGTAATGTAATATCGAAAGTATAACACTTAGATCCCTTTTTCCATAACTCGATGTTTAAAAAATTAAAATTTTGTTATTGCGGACAGATAAAGAATAATTTTTTTGTAAACAAATTAATACTTATTTTAATATTTCGGTAAATGTTAATTAGGTTATTTTTTGCATTACGCTATAATATGCATCTGATAAATATTCGTTTAAAATTAATAATTTAAAGTAAAATTTCAAATGAGTTATTTATAATCAAATTTTTTTTCTTATCATTGAAAACATATAGCATTAAATTGGACATAGGTAAATGTACCAATTCCTGCGGCGTCAAGCTGAATCAGCCAATTTTTTAGTCTTTTTTGTGAAAATATATCAATATTGATATATCTAAAATTTAAACATAAAGTTTAAGTATTAGGTAGTTAAAAAAAAATACTTAACATTACTATTTATGAATTAAATTTTTTTATAATAAAAAACGTTCGCGTATCAAAATGTACATATTCCTGCGGAATATAAAAATGGAATGAACGTATTAATGCGGAACTTTGCCCCTATTCCTGCTGTTAATAAATTAGGGAATACTTTTTAAAAATAATAGTTTTTACTTACCATAAAGTTTTAATTACAATATATTAAGTAAACCATTAGAGTATTTAATTAGTAATTTGTTTATTAATTTAAACTTTAAACATATGCATTTTGAACGACCGTGGAAACGGGGAATTATCCGAATTACAACACCTGAGAATAAATCGAACGGTTTTATCGAACATAACGAAAAAGTACACGGAAGACAAATTGTTCAACATAATACCGACCGATGGTAAACGTTTTTTCCACAACTGCGAACAATCGGTTCCCTCGGACCGCATGACGTGCACCGTCACCTTGGAATCACAGATATTTTACAACGGCGTGTACAGAGACACGTGCAACAATTTGGAATTCCTAGCCGAGGATAAAAATCGAAAGAGCGTGACGATTTACGTACACGAGCCATTGAGCTGGGATTTGATAACGTTCGACGTGTCGGAGACGACGGTCAACCCAACAACTCGTAAAGAAGAAACGAAAAATGGATATAAAATAGTAAACATAAGGGATTGCACGGTAAGCAACGTACTCTATCCGATACCGTTGAACGTTACGTTTACCGATATTTCAATATACCCAACGTGGTACGCCATCAACGTGTTCAGCTCGGAAATTTGCGGGGAACCGGTAAAGTGCCGAATCACGTACGATTACAAGGGTAAGAAAATCGGGGACACCGAGCCACTGTTAACCGAGACGAATTCCGGGGTGAATCCAGTTTATCAAGTGACGAGGAACAACGTTTACTACGTTCACACCACCGAGTACACCGGGCCATCCTCGTACTCGTTGGTACTACGACGAGTCGAAAATTTATTTACGGAAGATAGCGTGAATACCACATTGATCACTCGATCGTTGAAAAATCGATACAATTATATGGTTTCCTCGATTTCCCACGATTTGTACAGTGTTTGTTGGTTCGATTACGCGGATTCGTCGGAAATACACTGCGTTCAATTGGACAACGACGAGATTAATATCGATACCACTTTGACTTTCTCGAGCACGAAGAATCAGGCGGCTGTTTACAATTTGAAGGACGGTGGTTTCGCGTTGATCGTCGGCGATTGTCGAGTTGGCGATCGAGCGATTTGCCAAAATTTTGACATTTCAATCGTCGGAGCTGACGGTAAGCTCATCCGACGTTTCGAGCCCAACGATTTAAATCTCACTTGCACTTGGAAATTGTTTGATTTTCAAATTCGCATCACAGAGAGCCAAGAGAATGATATTTGCTTCAATTTTGCGTGCAACGCGTATTTCGGTGATTATTTTAAAACGTGCTTGCCGAAAACGTACATCTACGCGGTTAGCTCGTAAGATTATGTTACTTAATATTTTTTATACTTTTTCACACGGATAATAAATGTTTACGTAAATCAGAGAATTTTTTATTTATCAATGCAGCTCGTTCATCGTTATGAAATTCTAATTTTGAATTATAGTTTCATAATTCCGTTTAAATTTATACGGATCTATAATTTACATATTTAATTGTAAGGAGATTCATTATTATAATTAGCAATTTTAATAAAGAAAATTTTGTATTCGTATTTTATTGTGTTGTATCATTTATACATTGAGAGAAAAGTTTACTGCTCAAATGTTGCTCAAAAAATGTTTATGAATACATATTAAGATATGCTCGCGTTTTGTATAGATTTTTGTCACACAAAAGATAAAATGTAGTGAATTCGATAATAGTACTTTTCGTTACTATAGTATGAACGTGATGATATTTTCAAACCAGTGTACTTTTTGTGTGTAGAACAATATTTTTTGATACAGTGTGAGTGCATAAATGTGATTTTTAAAAATCAATCAAAGCGTCAACTACTGTAAATTAAAAAATATGTTGACAAATATTGAGTAGCATCATGCACAAAGGGACGTAAGTGCAACTTTTAGTACATTTCGAGAAAGACGAAAATAATATATAATAATCGTAATGTAATATCGAAAGTATAACACTTAGATCCCTTTTTCCATAACTCGATGTTTAAAAAATTAAAATTTTGTTATTGCGGACAGATAAAGAATAATTTTTTTGTAAACAAATTAATACTTATTTTAATATTTCGGTAAATGTTAATTAGGTTTATTTTTTGCATTAATTTTTCGCTATTAATATGCATCTGAATAAATATTCGTTTAAAATTAATAATTTAAAGTAAAATTTCAAATGAGTTATCTTATATAATCAAATTTTATTCTTATCATTGAAAACATATCGCATTAAATTGGACATATTTAAAAGAAAGCAATTAATATATTTATTCCTACGAGTTCAATGTTCTTTGTTTATTATACTTATTTATTTATATCCATTTATTTAATTTCTTGTAATATTAAGTAGTATTCAACGACTTCAAACTCATTTAAAAACTGTTCGAACATGAAAGATTGAGTTCTTAAAAAGTAATGACTATTTATGTCTGAAATGCAAGGATAGATTTTTAAAAATTGTACTTATTCAAATAAAAAATTTCTATTATTATCAATATCTAGAATGATATACTGTTTCAACCAAAATAGTAATATCGAAGGAAATTAAACACTTAAAAACAGTTATATATTTATCACTTGATATACGTATGAAAATTAAAAAAATGGGAGTTAACGAGTTACGAAAATGTAATGAAACTATATAAGGGTTACATAAACTTTTTACCACAAAAATATCATTCTACCGCGTGCATTAAAATAACAACTCGATTAAGTTAAAGGATACATTTCTTAATCCGCACACATAGTATTCTAATCTACCTGAAATAAAAAAATCCGCTATATAAATTATTAACGTTGACACAAATGCGCACCGCGAGAGATAATATTACAGAAAGAAATATAATTTTCACTCGTATTATCCATTAGTTTTGCGTGAAAGAAAAAAAAAAAGAAGAGAGGTACAGGTAGCGAGAGAGATGAAAGAAATGGTGAAAGAAGAAGAAGAAGCGGTCGAGGAGTGTTCAGGATTCATAAAACTAGCCTTTAAGCGAAGAAACTCACTATATAGCAATTACCGAAGCTCGAGTAGCTAATGCCTAAGGCACTCCACTCGGTGGCTGAATACCTGACAGGATGTATAAGCGCCGGAGCTAATGTAGGCATCGCGCTTCCACCTCGCTCTCGACACTTGATGCCTTAAATCGCTTCATTACGGAATTTCGTATTACTTTCCTCATTTGTTATTTCGCGAATAATAACTATCACCGTTCTCGTTAATATTGTTATTATGGAATTAAGTGTTACGTATGCATCCTCGCTTCATTTTTATCGACTGGGCGTTTGGTGATAATGGTTTGTTTACATCCTCGCGTAAGATCGATCAGATTTATTTTTATTTCTCATTTGCGATATACGAAATATTCTTTAACGTTTGATGCACGAATATTCTTTATCGAAGTGAAAGTTTATGTAAATGAAAAACTTAAGCGATAATTCCTATTTTTCACGCTTAAAATTCTACCGACTGAGACGTACGAATATTTCTACAATACTTACTATTTAGCCATATTATTAACAGTTACTGATGTGTCATTATTGTAAAAATAATACTTCTCAGTCTCTGAGATTCTGCAAACGGGAAATTTAAACAAAATTATATCCCGCGTGGAAAAAATTTCACAGGAAAATCATTAAAAAATATTCTTTACAGAATTTTGGCAAACTTGAAACTAATTAACCAAAAATTTGTTAATGTTCATTACAAAAATTTAATTTAAAAAAAAAATAATTTATCTTGATTTAAATCTTCAATATTTTACTCCAAAGGCTACACTTATTTACTTACATTTATGTCAATTCAGCCATTTTTATCATTTTTAATTTTGAATTAATTTGAAATGGATCGGTTAATAAAGCAAAAAACTTCGAAGTGAAAAATCGAAGGTTCGAATCTCGAGAGATACATTTTTTTTAATGTTTCAAATAAATTAAATTTTTATGGAAATTTTTATATTAGAATTAAAATAGTTTTTAGATCAAAAACCTAGGAAAATTGTAGCTTTAGGCCATTAGCTTCGATTTTGCTAAAATGTTGCAAGGACATATTTGCTAATAATGTTTCAATAAAATTTTTTTCACGCAGAAAACATGTAACGTACATATTGGTATTGGTTTTAGTATATTTACATATCAACACGACATATTTTTATTTAAAAAAAAAAAACTTTTAACGAATAACTAATATATAGGGAAATTTTTATTAGTGCCAATCAATAATTTCAACAGGAAGAAAGGAGAATGCCTATATATATATGAAATTCAGTATAACTATATCCGTATATGCCGAAACCTGGCGTCTATATATAGTTATACTCTCAATAATAAATAGAAGGACTAAAATATGTAAAAGCTACGGTTTCATATTCGAGCCACGGTTGTTATATGCAATTGATAAAAATAAACGATTAAGTATTTAGAAGTTACCATAAAAATACAGTTTAGCCAAATCTTACCCGCGTAAAAATGGTAACTATTGGCAATATATTGATATACTATTGCTATTTGCTATTGTAAATATATTTGCAATATATTGGAAATATATTGCCAACATATTGGAAATATATTGCCAACATATTGTTACACCACAATATCCAATATATTGCCAAAATATTGCCAATAGTTACTATCTTACCTTTTGTAAACTATTACCAATATGTTGGCCATAGTTCATAAATTAAAAAAAAAATAAAAAAAAATATTAGCCAGCCGCGGGATTTGAACCTTCAATCTTTAGATCGGAACGCTGGCTCTTTACCACTGAGCCATTTTGCTATTTTGTTATTAAGAGTTAATTTCAGGCTATAAAGAACAGTTGAATTCATAAAATTTGGACTTAGAAATTTTTTTACCATATTTTCAACTGTTCTTTATAGCCTGAAATTAACTCTTAATAACAAAATAGCAAAATGGCTCAGTGGTAAAGAGCCAGCGTTCCGATCTAAAGATTGAAGGTTCAAATCCCGCGGCTGGCTAATATTTTTTTTTTATTTTTTTTTTATTTTTTTTTTAATTTATGAACTATGGCCAACATATTGGTAATAGTTTACAAAAGGTAAGATAGTAACTATTGGCAATATTTTGGCAATATATTGGATATTGTGGTGTAACAATATGTTGGCAATATATTTCCAATATGTTGGCAATATATTTCCAATATATTGCAAATATATTTACAATAGCAAATAGCAATAGTATATCAATATATTGCCAATAGTTACCATTTTTACGCGGGTACTTTCACTTATTCTTATTTTCATGACAAAATATGTTTTTATATATAAATAAACAATTTATTATTTATGGTATTACATTTTTCGCGATGATGGAAATGTAAGGCACTCTCTGGTGTGACGATCGTGCCTAAAAATGAAACTTCGATGGTTAATTGTGGTTTTCCCCTTCATTTTCGCGCGTATTCTTTTTTTTAAAATGTCATGATTAAAACTTAAGGATTAGCCAACATTTTTACATTTCCATACTTACGGGCATTTTTCAATTTGAATTATTGATCATTGAATTAGATAATGTTCATGCAATGGATATATTGTTAACGACATGATCATATACATATTTTCAATCAGCGTACCGCTATATAGATACAATTCGATGCAACATAACTGCGTATATAAATACGTAAGGCACCGAGAACAGAAGAAAGGAGGGAGGGGCGAGATGAGGAGGAGGAGGAGGAGGAGGGGGAGGGGAGAGGTTTTGAAAAAACAAAAAATCAGATAAAACGTCCGCAAAGTGTGATCGGTCGTGTTGGAGAAGAAAGGGGCGGAATCGCGGTGAAGGGGGATGAGATTCAAGCTCGGTGAACCGTGGCTTAAGATAAACCCTTCATCCGTTTCTTGTCCTATGCTGGCTATTCCTTTCTTCCCTCTCCTCCTCCTCCTCCTCCTCCTCCTCCTCCTCCTCTTCGTCGTCATTCGGTCTTTAATGTTACTTTGATCGATATTATCTCCTGCATGAAAATATTACGTCCTCCTTTACCAAATTTATACGGGAGCAGTCTTTCTTCTCAACTTTCCGTGAAATAATCGTGAATGATGTTAATGCGTTATATGTCAAATATGCTATTGTTATTAATATTCGGATTAGGAATGTGATTAATCGTAATTAATACTTGAATTTAAAAGAGTTTGAAATACTATTAATTATTAATGATCGAGATGATGAATTAATCGAGCGTAAAAGAATACAGCTTTCTAAATGACGCATCGTAAAATTAAAAGTTCGCGGTAATGAGAAAGCGAGAGACGCAATTTCGATTAGAATTTATATATACCTAATCGAACTTTGTAATGATGGATTTTCGTAACGACAGGGAACCCGGAGCCTCGTGACGCGTAAACATCGGTTTTATGCAGCGGTGTTCATCTCGCCATTGCTCTTTAATTTCACGGTGGTGAATGCTGCGGATCCTTCTGATGCTCTTTCCGATTTATCGTTCTTTCTTTTCTCTCTTTCTTTCCCTTTCGACCTTTACTTTAAATTATTTCTTTCCTCTCTTTCTCTGTCTCTCGATTATGTACCAAGTTCCATGTCTATGTGCATATATATATATATATATATTATATGCGTGTGCTTTATTGTAATGTTACTTTTACTTCAGCTTTCATTTCGAATTTAATTTTTGTAAACGCGTTCAACTATACTTTTCTTTATTCATCTGCGTTATACACGATCTAATTGTACTTTTCCATTAAAATGTACTTTGCGATGTCAATTAAATATGACCGCCGCCAATCAATTGGCACGTAGCTTCCACAAATGAATGAATCCCTCCAATATGTAATACGTTACTCTATATAATATAAAATTTTATTATTTATAATTATACCGTATCAACCTACCGTTCAAAATAAAAAACTATCAATTTATAAATAATTCTAAAAAATTTTATTTTAAGAAATAATATAACAAAAAATGTATTAATAAGTAAAGAATACAATTTATTAAATTTTTAGTATATTTCAAAACGAGGAATTTTCGCCCACTTACACATAATATAAATATTTAAATATTCTCAATTTTGCACACATGCTACGTATATTAGTATCCCTCCATGGAATATAAAAATATTGAGAAAAAATCTAAAAAGTATCCAAACATTTCAAACGGATATTCTAGTGCGGATGAGTATTCAACGCCATCTAAAATGTCAATGTCTAATCGTCATACATAAAATTCAAGACAAAAATTACATAACCTGTTTCTTTTTATCCTATAAACATTTCGATAATATATATGTATAATTATTTTTTTCGTCATATATGTTCGTGTACCATTCCAAACAATTAATTAGGAAAATTTTTCGCAAGTGCATAATGAATTGAAATTAAAAATATTTAAATAATATTTTTGGGAAGAAAATAAGAAATAAAAGGTATGGAATATCGGAGAGGGAAATATTAAAACAAATTGTAAATACCGTTGAACGAAGGGTAAGGGGAGAGCCAACCGGTGTCCGGAAATCCACGTATAGTCTCGAGGATCCATCGGAATGGAGATTCCCTCTCACTCTCTCTCTCTCTCTCTCACTGTCCGTTGGCTCGAGAGAAAAGGTTAGCACAACAGGGAGGAAACGGGCTTTTACTCGGGTGGATCCCGATATCTCGCGAGCGAGCACCCGGCAACTCGTATTTTCTCCCGTTTCCCGAGGATTCGCGTATCTCCCTCCCTCTCCTAAGGAAAAAGAGAGTAAGGTGGTTGGAGTAAGGATATATATCAAGTAGTTATTGCGGATGGTACGTCGAGTCATAATTTCTCTCTCTCTTCGGGTTTGTTTTGTTTTTCGCGATGGGTAAGGATGGAAACAAAGCGGCCGAAGGACGCCCCGAGAATAAGTGAAATGAGGAGCACCGAGACAGAAAGAATTGATGCGTAGGAGAACGAATGCGCGTGAAGAATCGCAGCGAAAGAAAGGAAAGAGTGGTATACTCCTTTAGCCGAGGAGTATAGTGCTGGAGTTTCTCTCACTCTCCCTCTCCCTCTCCCTCTACGTCTTCACCCGAGAGATAAAGATGCGATGGATGAGAAGAATGAAACTGCGATAAAACGAAGACGGAGATGTTCGAGTCGGGTGGTACAACACCGACGCGATCAACCCCGTTTAACCCAATCGGGACACTTTTCAATCCGTTTATGCTTTTTTCGACCTCTTATTCTATACTCTATATGTTGCCTCAGCTCTTTTTACACTGTTTTCGAGATTCCTAAGTAATGCTTGACTTATTACTACATAAAATAGGCATTTATTTCTGGTTGTCCGAGCTTTACCTTTTCGCAGTAATTCATCCAAGGGAATAATTGCCTTTTACTCCCAATGTGCATATAAAATGTTTCACCCTGATCATTTAAAAAATCACTTTTCGTTAATATTTTTTTTTTTATTCTTGATTTTGTGCACTCTTTTTCCTGGCACTTCCTACCGTTTATCCCCCTGGGGACTTTAACGGTGTCCACCTACCACCTATGTGTGGGTGCTTTTATCCCTCCCTTAAAAACCCCACCATCTCGCATTCGCCCGGGGTTATGCCCGTGGATGAGGGAAACCTGTGAAGCAGGGAAAACCTCATCCGAGATGGCCGGTGTATTCGAAACATTCTTTTTGGGTGTCAAAGTCACATTGCGTAGACCTTGACACCGAAACCGAATGTTTCACACCTCCCGCTCACGTTGTGAAGTGTGGAAAAACACCTAACTGATCCCGAAAGCCGCACAAGAATGGTGTCACCCATCCAAGTACGAACCGCACTCAGTGCTGCTTAACTTTCGTGATCGGCCGACCCGAGTAGAAATGCTAGCCAGGCCGCCTGAATTAGAAAACAGGGCCTGAAAAGGCCGCCTGTTAAGGGCCGGGATACGAATGTAATGGAATTTAAGTCAGGGCCTAATTTTGTTAGTTTGGATGTGAGGTTATAGTAAAAGTCAATTTTGTGAGGTTAGTAATAGTATCTACAAATTATATAGTATTGTATATAAATTTTCAGGTTAGAATTTTATCAAGAATTTTTTATAAATATAAAATGAATAAAAAAATTTATAATGCTCAGAAGCTTAATTTACTAAGAGTTCGAAGGTATCGAATGAAAAGGAAAATACAATATATAAATAGTGAAAGTTTAAAAAAACACTTTAATAATATAAAAGTTTATGCAGTATTATATTGCTTTAAATATGTGAAAAGATTTAATTTTGTATTGTATAAAAAAGTGCAAAGTTATTAATATTATATTATATTAAGATTGTTGTAATTATTTGGAAATTATATTAAACCGTATATTTTAATTATATTATCTATAATATTTATGTTTAATAAATATTAATGTATTAAAATGCATTGTATTCTATTTACAAAACCTATACGCACACACACGCGCGCACACACACACACACACACACACACACACACACACACACACACACACACATGCATGTACGCACGCCTAATTAACCTTATATTTATAATTTTATATTAGTATATTTTGTGGTTTTTTATAACGTTTTATGTGTTAGTTTAGAGATGTGAGACATCACATAAACTCGATTTCTATAGAAAAGTGAGAGAAAACAGTAAACCCAAATCCCCGTCCTCTAAAGGTTAACAATTAAAAACAAATGTAAAATAACAAATACATTCAGATTTAGTTTTTACTACTAATTCAGTGCCTTAATATCACCTGAACATACCCACAAAATAGTATTACATAAAACAGGCCCTGATCTCCACCCCATTACATTTTTCAAAGGCCCTTTACAGGCACCTGTTCAGGGCCTTTTAATATTCGTCAGGTACCTGAACAGGGCCTTCTTTTTGCCTGGAAATCATTTCTACTCGGGGAAGTGCGTCTCCGCCACTCCGCCACCGCGTCGGTCACTTTTCGTTAATATTATATACAGTTCTTTTTCAATTTTAATCCAGCCTTTTCTCCTCAATTTTAAAATTTATTATAAATTTCTGTTCCAATATTTCATGTGTATAAACATCAATATTTTGTACTATTATATAGCCTATTTTAAAGTTTCAATTTTTTTTATGACGTCAAATTTGATGCGCATCAGCGACAAAGATATGTGACGTCTATTGCAAAGAGAAAACATGAATCGAAAGTACGCTCCACAACAATGCTATTGTTTCAATCAACAAAAATTGAGAAAAGTTTCAATTTTAATAAAAAAAATGAGAATGTACTAAATATGTAAAAACGTGAATTTAATTTCATGGGAATTGAAAATCAAGCAATCATACATATATTTATAAAATATTCATCAAGTTTAATATCCTTTATTATCGGGAAATGTGAATTTACGAAAAATATAATGAAATAATATAATTGAAAAACCACGAAAATAATCATTTTTATTCTCCGTGAATTTCAGAATAGTATACAATACACGATATTTCTACTTTTAAAAAGTTCAAAGCTCAATATTCCAATGCTTCTGCTTTCAAAAAATTTGAAATTAAAAATGTTTACTAATATAGAAACTTCATCCTACTCTTCACATAAACTAACAAAATTTGTAACAATCAAAAATACACATAAAAATGCCTAACACATAAATTATACCATAATAACAGGGTAAATTTAAAATGTACGAGGTTTTCGAAAAAAATAAACGTATAAGAAGCGCGCAAGAAAATTATTTCACTGTGTACTAGCCCACTTTAATTTATAAATAGTTACTAATCAAATCAAATTTGTAAAAAATATTTTCTTCGCGTGTAAAAATTTCATTTGGTTTATGAATCAATTATCATATTTTATACATTGCAATGTACACACTCACACCTTGTATCTATTTATTTGTTTCCATTTTCGAATTTAGAAAGAGTTTCCTTAAACCGCGTCTCTATTCAATATGGCGTGAGCAATGCGTTGTTGTTTGTAAAATAATCATAATTCTTCTAAGTAGCGTTATACGCGATAGAAGAAGCGACTAGAGGAACCGAATAATAAATAAAAAAGAAACAATTGAATGGTCGAGCCGCACGAGGATTGATCGATTCTAAGTAAGTCTATATCGAGCATTACCCGATACGTACGGTTGGATTTTTCTGAAAAAGCTAATGAATATTAAATGAATCGAAAGAATTGCATCGAGAATCCATGGAAATGGCAATCGAGAAATCTGAACGAACACGGAAATAAAAAGTTAGTTAGGCCAAGCAACTGGGTTACTTTCGAATGGGTGCCAGTCAAATGAATTGTTAGATTTATCAACATCGAGTCGATTACGCCAAGGATTTTCAAATATTTACAATAACTAATCTATGGTTACTGTATTAAACCAATGTAATGGTTAGGATAAGTGTATTTTAAGTCGTTCAAACTACTAATTCATTGTTACTTACGGTAAGCATTATAAATATGGTTACATATTATTTTAAAAGGTAAATTATGAACAATCTTCTAATTATTTCTCTACTACAATTATTTAAAATCGCTAAATTTACTAACTTGTATACAACATAATGTATTGAATTCCACGAATCAATCGCGTAAGAGGGTGGCATACCTGATGAGTTACCGACTGAGCAAAAAAGATTAATTATTGCATTTATTTAAAAAAATATACAATTTTATGAAAATCCTAAATAGAAAAGCACTAGATTATTAAATAATAAGTAATTCTATAAAGTTCCAGATCAATATAACAAAGACATCCTAAAAAATATCTGCACCGAAAATTTACGATTATTCCTGATTTTTCAGAAGAAATCGGTATCGAGTTTTAGATAACGGAAATCATGTTAAATATTGAAGCAATTTGTACTTTTGCTTCATAATTATCTGTTTAACCGCGACATATACTGGTAACACTTATTTCTTTATTTTTTTTTTGTTTCAAGTAATATAATTAGTAAATTTTACTAATCAATTTGTTATTGCGAAGAAAAAAAATTAATTATTGTAACCATTTAATTACTTGACGTAACTAACTTTCTGATACTTACGTCAACTATATTTTTCAACGAATTAAGAAATAATTAAATTTGTTATCTTGAAGTATTACCTATTTATTACCAATCGGGTTGGTTAATTCAACTATCCACGCGTTTCTTGTGTCTTTTCTACTAATACTTGGAGTAAGCAGTTTTTTTCGAAAAACGTAAAGAAAGTAGGTATATATAAAAATATTTGTGAAAGTTGAAATGGTGCACATTTGTTATTATAAATTGATAATAACTTATAATAACGTAATATTTCATGGATAAAAAAACACTCATTTACTTATATCGAAAAATCGATATTTTAGCGAATTAAAAATAAATGTTAGTTTAATTGTTAAGAATATTGATTGAAATAATACGTCTAACTGTAAAGAAATATTTATTCGATCGTATATACAACTCATCAGGTCTTATAACTGTTACGAAACGTCGATTGTCTCAAATACTCCTTTTTCATCAGTATGTATATAAATTTCAGGTTAGAATTTTTATCAAGAATTTTTTATAAATATAAAATGAATAAAAAATTTATAATGCTCAGAAGCTTAATTTACTAAGAGTTCGAAGGTATCGAATGAAAAGGAAAATACAATATATAAATAGTGAAAGTTTAAAAAAACACTTTAATAATATAAAAGTTTATGCAGTATTATATGCTTTAAATATGTGAAAAGATTTAATTTTGTATTGTATAAAAAAGTGCAAAGTTATTAATATTATATTATATTAAGATTGTTGTAATTATTTGGAAATTATATTAAACCGTATATTTTAATTATATTATCTATAATATTTATGTTTAATAAATATTAATGTATTAAAATGCATTGTATTCTATTTACAAAACCTATACGCACACACACGCGCGCACACACACCCACACACACACCCACACACACACACACACACACACACATGCATGTACGCACGCCTAATTAACCTTATATTTATAATTTTATATTAGTATATTTTGTGGTTTTTTATAACGTTTTATGTGTTAGTTTAGAGATGTGAGACATCACATAAACTCGATTTCTATAGAAAGTGAGAGAAAACAGTAAACCCAAATCCCCGTCCTCTAAAGGTTAACAATTAAAAACAAATGTAAAATAACAAATACATTCAGATTTAGTTTTTTACTACTAATTCAGTGCCTTAATATCACCTGAACATACCCACAAAATAGTATTACATAAAACAGGCCCTGATCTCCACCCCATTACATTTTTCAAAGGCCCTTTACAGGCACCTGTTCAGGGCCTTTTAATATTCGTCAGGTACCTGAACAGGGCCTTCTTTTTGCCTGGAAATCATTTCTACTCGGGGAAGTGCGTCTCCGCCACTCCGCCACCGCGTCGGTCACTTTTCGTTAATATTATATACAGTTCTTTTTCAATTTTAATCCAGCCTTTTCTCCTCAATTTTAAAATTTATTATAAATTTCTGTTCCAATATTCATGTGTATAAACATCAATATTTTGTACTATTATATAGCCTATTTTAAAGTTTCAATTTTTTTTATGACGTCAAATTTGATGCGCATCAGCGACAAAGATATGTGACGTCTATTGCAAAGAGAAAACATGAATCGAAGTACGCTCCACAACAATGCTATTGTTTCAATCAACAAAAATTGAGAAAAGTTTCAATTTTAATAAAAAAAATGAGAATGTACTAAATATGTAAAACGTGAATTTAATTTCATGGGAATTGAAAATCAAGCAATCATACATATATTTATAAAATATTCATCAAGTTTAATATCCTTTATTATCGGGAAATGTGAATTTACGAAAAATATAATGAAATAATATAATTGAAAAACCACGAAAATAATCATTTTTATTCTCCGTGAATTTCAGAATAGTATACAATACACGATATTTCTACTTTTAAAAGTTCAAAGCTCAATATTCCAATGCTTCTGCTTTCAAAAAATTTGAAATTAAAAATGTTTACTAATATAGAAACTTCATCCTACTCTTCACATAAACTAACAAAATTTGTAACAATCAAAAATACACATAAAAATGCCTAACACATAAATTATACCATAATAACAGGGTAAATTTAAAATGTACGAGGTTTTCGAAAAAAATAAACGTATAAGAAGCGCGCAAGAAAATATTTCACTGTGTACTAGCCCACTTTAATTTATAAATAGTTACTAATCAAATCAAATTTGTAAAAAATATTTTCTTCGCGTGTAAAATTTCATTTGGTTATGAATCAATTATCATATTTTATACATTGCAATGTACACACTCACACCTTGTATCTATTTATTTGTTTCCATTTTCGAATTTAGAAAGAGTTTCCTTAAACCGCGTCTCTATTCAATATGGCGTGAGCAATGCGTTGTTGTTTGTAAAATAATCATAATTCTTCTAAGTAGCGTTATACGCGATAGAAGAAGCGACTAGAGGAACCGAATAATAAATAAAAAGAAACAATTGAATGGTCGAGCCGCACGAGGATTGATCGATTCTAAGTAAGTCTATATCGAGCATTACCCGATACGTACGGTTGGATTTTTCTGAAAAAGCTAATGAATATTAAATGAATCGAAAGAATTGCATCGAGAATCCATGGAAATGGCAATCGAGAAATCTGAACGAACACGGAAATAAAAGTTAGTTAGGCCAAGCAACTGGGTTACTTTCGAATGGGTGCCAGTCAAATGAATTGTTAGATTTATCAACATCGAGTCGATTACGCCAAGGATTTTCAAATATTTACAATAACTAATCTATGGTTACTGTATTAAACCAATGTAATGGTTAGGATAAGTGTATTTTAAGTCGTTCAAACTACTAATTCATTGTTACTTACGGTAAGCATTATAAATATGGTTACATATTATTTTAAAAGGTAAATTATGAACAATCTTCTAATTATTTCTCTACTACAATTATTTAAAATCGCTAAATTTACTAACTTGTATACAACATAATGTATTGAATTCCACGAATCAATCGCGTAAGAGGGTGGCATACCTGATGAGTTACCGACTGAGCAAAAAAGATTAATTATTGCATTTATTTAAAAAATATACAATTTTATGAAAATCCTAAATAGAAAAGCACTAGATTATTAAATAATAGTAATTCTATAAAGTTCCAGATCAATATAACAAAGACATCCTAAAAAATATCTGCACCGAAAATTTACGATTATTCCTGATTTTTTCAGCAAGAAATCGGTTATCGAGTTTTAAGATAACGGAAATCATGTAAATATGAAGCAATTTGTACTTTTGCTTCATAATTATCTGTTTAACCGCGACATATACTGGTAACACTTATTTCTTTATTTTTTTTTTGTTGTTTCAAGTAATATATTAGTAAACTTTTACTAATCAATTTGTTATTGCGAAGAAAAAAAATTAATTATTGTAACCATTTAATTACTTGACGTAACTAACTCTTCTGATACTTACGTCAACTAATTTTTTCAACGAATTAAGAAATAATTAAACTTTTTGTTATCTGAAGTATTACCTATTTATTACCAATCGGGTTGGTTAATTCAACTATCCACGCGTTTCTTGTGTCTTTTTCTACTAATACTTGGAGTAAGCAGTTTTTTTCGAAAAACGTAAAGAAAGTAGGTATATATAAAAATATTTGTGAAAGTTGAAATGGTGCACATTTGTTATTATAAATTGATAATAACTTATAATAACGTAATATTTCATGGATAAAAAAACACTCATTTAGGGGAAGCCCGGGCAAGACGGACCCCTTAAGGAAAAACGAATAAAAAATGGACTATACAACAAAATATACGATCAATAAAATTTTTTTCGTGAAGTAGGAATCAGAACAAAGAAGTACGTGCAAGTATATCGATATATTATAACTTAAGCATATAATAAAAAATTGTTGAAAAAATTGTGAAATTTCGAGGCTTTCAAAAATGCCCGGGCAAAACGGACACCCTCAGGAAAAATCAATAAAAATTGGTTAAATAAGGAATTTTGAACATATTTATATTTTAAACATCATTTACTAACAAAATAGATTAATATAAAATTACTTTTATAGAAACATTAACAGTAAAGAAAGAAAAATTTTTTTATAAATATACATTAATCGTCGCATTCTTCGCAAAATAAACTACCATTCCTTTGTATGGTGAACAATTTTCTAATTATTTCTCTACTACAATTATTTAAAATCGCTAAATTTACTAACTTGTATACAACATAATGTATTGAATTCCACGAATCAATCGCGTAAGAGGGTGGCATACCTGATGAGTTACCGACTGAGCAAAAAAGATTAATTATTGCATTTATTTAAAAAAATATACAATTTTATGAAAATCCTAAATAGAAAAGCACTAGATTATTAAATAATAAGTAATTCTATAAAGTTCCAGATCAATATAACAAAGACATCCTAAAAAATATCTGCACCGAAAATTTACGATTATTCCTGATTTTTCAGAAGAAATCGGTATCGAGTTTTAGATAACGGAAATCATGTTAAATATTGAAGCAATTTGTACTTTTGCTTCATAATTATCTGTTTAACCGCGACATATACTGGTAACACTTATTTCTTTATTTTTTTTTTGTTTCAAGTAATATAATTAGTAAATTTTACTAATCAATTTGTTATGCGAAGAAAAAAAATTAATTATTGTAACCATTTAATTACTGACGTAACTAACTTTCTGATACTTACGTCAACTATATTTTTCAACGAATTAAGAAATAATTAAATTTTGTTATCTTGAAGTATTACCTATTTATTACCAATCGGGTTGGTTAATTCAACTATCCACGCGTTTCTTGTGTCTTTTTCTACTAATACTTGGAGTAAGCAGTTTTTTTCGAAAACGTAAAGAAAGTAGGTATATATAAAATATTTGTGAAAGTTGAAATGGTGCACATTTGTTATTATAAATTGATAATAACTTATAATAACGTAATATTTCATGGATAAAAAACACTCATTTAGGGGAAGCCCGGGCAAGACGGACCCCTTAAGGAAAACGAATAAAAAATGGACTATACAACAAAATATACGATCAATAAAATTTTTTTCGTGAAGTAGGAATCAGAACAAAGAAGTACGTGCAAGTATATCGATATATTATAACTTAAGCATATAATAAAAAATTGTTGAAAAAATTGTGAAATTTCGAGGCTTTCAAAAATGCCCGGGCAAAACGGACACCCTCAGGAAAAATCAATAAAAATTGGTTAAATAAGGAATTTTGAACATATTTATATTTTTAAACATCATTTACTAACAAAATAGATTAATATATAAATTACTTTTATAGAAACATTAACAGTAAAGAAAAGAAAAATTTTTTTTATAAATAGTACATTAATCGTCGCATTCTTCGCAAAAATAACTACCATATCCTTTGTATGGTGAACAATTTTCATGAGCCCACTTTTTACACTGATTGCATTGAATCCAATCTTCAGTGGGAGGCTCTACATATTTCTCATAACAAATTAAACAATAGAAATCTTCATGAATGAATAATTGCCATATGACCGTCTTGCCCGGACCATCTTGCCCGGAATGGATATAATGACTTTTTTTAAAAATTAGTAAAAAACAAAATTAATATGGGCTCTAACCTGTGTCTTTTTTTAAAACTAGTTAAATACAATAGCCTGACACTATTTATTTATTAATTTAATAATTTGTGTGAAAAATAAGTTTACTTTATTACCTTGATAACATCGTAAGGATTCAGACGAAAAACAATATTTATGTTTTTCGACGATGTTACCATCGAGACCGGCGCGGACGTACTGAAATTTAAATGCTAGTAACACAAACAATATACTTGAATTTTTTCGGAATTTTCCGAACAGCCATATTAGAAATAGAGGGGGGTGACCGTCTTGCCCAGTATGACCGTCTTGCCCGGACTTCCCCTACTTATATCGAAAAATCGATATTTTAGCGAATTAAAAATAAATGTTAGTTTAATTGTTAAGAATATTGATTAAAATAATACCTAACTGTAAAGAAATATTCATTCGCTCCTAATCAACTCATCAGGTCTTACAACTGTTACGAAACGTCGATTGTCTCAAATACTCCTTTTTCATCAGTATGTATATAAATACGTGAAAATACAAAGTATTTCGACTGAACAATAAGCCATTAGGATTCGTAATTAACTCATTTAAGAGGACTAGCTTTTTCTCTTCTCTCGTGAATTCTTCTGTTAGCATATCCTTTTTTATTTTGCTTTTGTTCACTTTGCGAAAGAAATATTTCCCGGTCGATCGATCAATATTCAACGTGCATGTTAAACGATCGATTGATACCGATTCTCTCTGTCGGGTATTTTTTCGCAATCTTTTTGTATGCCTTTCTCGTCGTTCTTTACCAACGTGATAATAAAGTAACGACGCGAGTAATGACGTAGTCCTCGGATATGTTGCACTATATTTCTACCATCGTCGTTCTATTTTTCGCTCTTGTATATTTATTATGCTTTGTGTATAATATAGTAATTTACACAGATCACTTTATCTTGTTGCATACGTTTATCCTGTACCTATATACATATATTCAGTAAAAATTTTATGACAAGTCAAAGTTTGTAACGGTAATAATGATATATATGACTAATAGTATCACATCAACTCGTCTGGACAAAATCTGGACATGTAACAATTTTTTTTGTAAAGGCATGATGTTTTTAAAGCTATTTATGTCAAAACCTATCAACTTTTTTATATAACATCAAATACGACATTGTCTGCAAATATTCTATATAATCTAACCATCTGAGTTAGAATTCTTAATATCAGAAAGAAACATATACATAATTTGAAATTTAAAATATGGCGGCCACGCCACAATTGATAGTTTTTTATAAAAATTTAAAAAATACCTTGCTTCAACTGTTTTCTAATAGTTTGAAAAATTTTATTGTCCTTCACTTTGGTAAAAAGTTTTAAAACATCAAAGAATTGTCAATAAGTCGCACGATTGTAGGTGTGAGTAGCTGTAGATCATTTGAAGGTTCATTTACATAAAATTGATCAATTATAGACATTTATTATTCTATATATACTGCGTCTGGAATAATTTAAAAATAGGATTTTCCTATATCTGTGCGCGAACGGTAGAAACAACAGTATATTTTAATAATATTACCTGGATTCACAACTTTCGCCAGTAATTTGTATTCAAAACCCTGGCATATACAAATTGACGTTAACTCGTATAAATCGATCTAACCTTACACTATTGAAATCTGAAAATGTAAGAATTAGGGGAAGCCCGGGCAAGACGGACCCCTTAAGGAAAAACGAATAAAAAATGGACTAAACACAAAATATACGATCAATAAAATTTTTTTCGTGAAGTAGGAATCAGAACAAAGAAGTACGTGCAAGTATATTGATATATTATAACTTAAGCATATAATAAAAAATTGTTAAAAAAATTGTGAAATTTCGAGGCCTTCAAAATGCCCGGGCAAAACGGACACCCTCAGGAAAAATCGATAAATATTGGTCAAATAAGGAATTTTGAACATATTTATATTTTAAACATCATTTACTAACAAAATAGATTAATATATAAATTACTTTTATAGAAACATTAACAGTAAAGAAAGAAAAATTTTTTTATAAATAGTACATTAATCGTCGCATTCTTCGCAAAAATAACTACCATTCCTTTGTATGGTGAACAATTTTCATGAGACCACTTTTTACACTTTACAAAAAAGTTGTAATAAATTGCTTTAAAAAGAAAAAACTCAAATTTGTGTATTCCGGGCAAAATGGCCATATGACCGTCTTGCCCGGACCATCTTGCCCGGAATGGATATAATGACTTTTTTTAAAAATTAGTAAAAAACAAAATTAATATGGGCTCTAACCTGTGTCTTTTTTTAAAACTAGTTAAATACAATAGCCTGACACTATTTATTTATTAATTTAATAATTTGTGTGAAAAATAAGTTTACTTTCTTACCTTGATAACATCGTAAGGATTCAGACGAAAAACAATATTTATGTTTTTCGACGATGTTACCATCGAGACCGGCGCGGACGTACTGAAATTTAAATGCTAGTAACACAAACAATATACTTGAATTTTTTCGGAATTTTCCGAACAGCCATATTAGAAATAGAGGGGGGTGACCGTCTTGCCCGGGCTTCCCCTATACTTTCATTCGACAACTTTTATTGTCCTTCACTTTGGTAAAAAGTTTTAAAACATCAAAGAATTGTCAATAAGTCGCACGATTGTAGGTGTCAGTAGCTGTAGATCATTTGAAGGTTCATTTACATAAAATTGATCAATTATAGACATTTATTATTCTATATACTGCGTCTGGAATAATTTAAAAATAGGATTTTCCTATATCTGTGCGCGAACGGTAGAAACAACAGTATATTTTAATAATATTACCTGGATTCACAACTTTCGCCAGTAATTTGTATTCAAAACCCTGGCATATACAAATTGACGTTAACTCGTATAAATCGATCTAACCTTACACTATTGAAATCTGAAAATGTAAGAATTAGGGGAAGCCCGGGCAAGACGGACCCCTTAAGGAAAAACGAATAAAAATGGACCCCCTAAACAACAAAATATACGATCAATAAATTTTTTTTCGTGCAGTAGGAATCAGAAACAAAGAAGTTACGTGCCAAGTATATTGATATATTATAACTTAAGCATATAATAAAAAATTGTTAAAACATTGTGACAATTTCGACACGGCCTTCAAAATGCCGGGCCCAAATCGGACCACTCAGGAAAAAATACGATAAATATTGGGTCAATTTAAGGCCATTTTGACACCTATTATAGTTTTTAAACCTCATTTACTAACAAAATAGATTAATATATAAATTACTTTTTATAGAAACATTAACAGTAAGAGAAACAGAAAAATTTTTTTTTATCAATAGCTACATTAATCGTCGCATTCTTCGCCAAAATTACACTACCATTCCTTTTATGGTGAACAATTTTCATGATGGACCACTTTTTACACTTTACAAAAAGTTGTAATAAATTGCTTAAAAAGAAAAAACTCAAATTTGTGTATTCCGGGCAAAATGGCCCATATGACGTCTTGCCCGGACCATCTTGCCCGGAATGGATATAATGAATTTTTTTTAAAATTAGTAAAAAACAAAATTAATATGGGCTCTAACCTGTGTCTTTTTTTAAAACTAGTTAAATATAATAGCCTGACAATATTTATTTATTAATTTAATAATTTGTGTGAAAAATAAGTTTACTTTCTTACCTTGATAACATCGTAAGGATTCAGACAAAAATCAATATTATGTTTTTCGACGATGTTACCATCGAGACCGGCGCGGACGTACTGAAATTTAAATACTAGTAACACAACAATATACTTGAATTTTTTCGAAATTTTCCGAACAGCCATATTAGAAATAGAGGGGGGTGACCGTCTTGCCCGGGCTTCCCCTATACTTTCATTCGACAACTTTACTCTTTCCAACATTGTAAAATTAGTGAGAACTGCATTTTTCAAAAGTATAATACTCGCATTTTACACTATTCCAAAGTGTAAAGTTGTCGATTTGCACATTTTACCGTCAATTTTTACATTTTAGAATTCTGTGGTATAAGTTAAATATATTTTATAACCGAATTAACGTACGGATATTTACACATATCTGTGGGTTAAAAGGCAAAGTAGCATAAATCACAATTTTCTAATTTTGAGAGAATCAGATTTTAAGTGCTTTTTACTAAATTAGTATTAGAAAAATAACTCTCAAAATATATTCTCAATATTATTCATTTAAAAGAATTATTAAAAATAATAATTTAAAACCATTAAGAAGTTATGGCATAATTAAGTAAAACATCATAAGTACGGTGGACTAATGACGTTTTGCAAATAATTAATAATCATTAATATTAAGATTCTATTAAATTTATGCGTAGAATTAATTGCATGCAAATTAAAATTGCGACTTGTACTATTTTGCCTTTGACTACAGATATACATGTAGGTGATTCTCTATAAGATCAGCCAGTCCAAATTTATCCTCCCTAAACTTTTTTTTACATGTTCTATAAAGTGTTTCCAGTGTGTTTGAATTTTTTCGGATTCTTATGCTCCATGCCAAAGTGATGGACACTCGAAGAAAACAAATTGTAATCATTTTTATACCTTTTGGCTATATTTATTAATTCATAGCTCCTCAGGGAAGCATTTTTCACAAAAGACATATCTATACTTTTTTTTTGTAAAATTTCTGATTTTTCATTAATTCTCATTTCAAGGTTTCAATGACTTATAGGATACCTATAGCATATAATGTATAACTTTGAAAGTATTTTTAATGAAAAGATCAGAGAATTTAAAAAAAAAGTATAGATATGTTTTTTGTGAAAAATGCTTCTCTGAGGATCTACGAATTAATTAATATGGCCAAAAAGTTTAAAAATGATTATATTTTGTTTTTTTTTTTCAAATTGTCCAGCACTTTGGCATGGAGTAATATAATAATTTGAAAATAATCGGACATACTGGAAACACTTTATGGAACACGTAAAAAATAGTTTGTGGAGGAAAAAAAATATGGCTATGTGTGTGTGTGTTTGTGTTTGCGTGTGTTTCTGATGGAATTCACCATTCTAATTTATTTCTGGTATAAACAATAATTTAATAAAATAAATAAATAAAGTATCCCTAGCATAAATTAAGCAATATGAAAATTGGTGAAACGGTCTTTAATAACCACTAATTATGCTTTTATTTGTCATTTTTGGTCGAATATAACGTTTCTTCTTTAAAACACATTTATTAGTATTGTAGCTATTATTATTACATTTTCTACATTGACATACGATTTATTTTAAACGTTACTCTTCTGCTATAGCCTCGAATGTCAGTCAATCAAAATTCAAAGTATGCAATAAGGAAAAACTCTGACTATATTACGAGGACATACTAAGCTCTAATGACTAATCGTCAACTAACGCGCAACATTTATTCGGTTCACCATGCGATCTGTTTAATTTTTTTATATATAACATATTTATATAGAACAGGTGATTTATAGTATAACGATATTATACACACTTACGTAAATATTTTACAATCTTCTTCGATGTCAATGGTATATATATAGAACTTGTTTTATTTATTCCGTGCTTTTTAATAAGATAACCTAGCTTCCTTCGATAAGAAAAATTTTTTTTCTAATATTACGCTCTACGATTGTTCTACCAGTTATTTTATTCCGTATAGTTTTGTATTAATGCACATATGTTGCATCGATGACTAATGCAATTTAATCATTTATATTATTCCCAAGATAACGACGAATCCTATATATGCTTCGTTATATTGGTATATAGATAACGATTTTTTTTTATTCTAACGTGTGTGATAAAATTTCGTTGAAATAGTCAAATTTATTTTAACAGGCAGGCCTGCATGTAGAGAAAATAATTTATCATAATAAATGTTGTATTGAAATATATTTTAATATGACAAAGAGTTAAATTAGATAACGTTTTTAGTTCTAATATGACAGTAAAAACTGGTGTTCCTCAAGGTACAATATTGGGACCACTGTTATTTATTTTATATGTAAATGATATGTTAGCAGATAATATTATCTCATATGCAGATGACACTGCGATAATTGTCACTGGTAAAAATTAGAAAGAAGTTGAATGTTTAATGAATAGCGAATTAGAATCAATCTCCAATTGGTTGGCTACTAATAAATTGTCTTTAAATGTTAAAAAACAACTTATATTACATTTGGAAATTATTGCGATAGTGTACCTGAGGTTAATAATTTTAATATTCATATAAATAATGTTAACATAAATAGAGTTGAGTATACCAAATACCTAGGTGTAATTTTTGACTTTAGAATGAGTTGGGGTAAACACATTGAATATATTGTTAATAAAACAAAATATCTTATCTTTGTGTTTCATAAACTGGTCAAGATTATGAACCTGGATACGCTTAGAATGATATATTATGCTTTATTTAATAGTATAATTAGTTATGGTATAATAGCTTGGGGTGGTGCATATAATAATTATATGAAAATATTACATAGTTTGCAGAAAAAATTATTAAAAATTATAAACAAGAATAATTTTATTATTGAAAATAATCCACTAAGTATTGCACAGATTTTTACACTAGATTCATTAATGTTCCATTACGAATCTCTAAAAAGCAATTTTATGTCTTCTAACAGCATAACGAGGAAAAAAAATTTAATTTTACCTCGTACAAGAAGAACAATTAGTTGTAAAAATAGTTATATCAAACCAATAAATATATTTAATATGTTACCTAACGATATGAAAATCTTAAGCACCAAAAATAAGAAATCAAAAATTAAAAAATGGATTAAAAATAATATATATTAAAAAAAAAGTTTTTATTTTCTGTTGTATTCGTCACAAATTACTTTTAGCTACAGTTGTATACTATTTGGTTACTTTGAATAATTGTTAAAGATTTATTATTTAAGTATATTAGTTTTATATTTAAGTTAGTTTTAAGTTTTCTTTTTGTAACCAGTCCCACCAACAGATAAATTCTATTTATTATAGTAAAATGACTTCAGTTTAAGACTGACAGAAACCAATGCATTTATATATGATAATATTCTGAGATTTCAACATTAATAATTAAACATGGCCCTAATCCATTTAGGGCTACTGGGTACTGAAATTATCGTCAGAAATTACTAAGATATCAATTTGGTTGATCAGCGTATTTTTGTTACACAAAGAGAATACGTGTATATCAGAACACTTAATTTTTTTTTATTTCAATAATTTACGTTTTATCTCAACCCTTTTTATTTCAAATTACTATCTTGTCATTGACCTATATAATGTTTACATTTTCTTGTACATATTTTTAGTCTGATAATACTTGTACAACTTTCGAATTAGTACCTTTTTTTCACTGGAAAATTTACAATCAATTATTTATTTTTTACTTTTCTTGTATGTAATATAATTTTTTTATACAATTTGCACCAAACTTATACTTTGTATATTTACAGCGAATATTTCAGTAAAAAGAATTAAATAACAAAATTATTGTAAAAAGTGCGTGTAAAAAGTGATGTAAAAAGAAACGAAAGAAACGAAGAAATGATTAATTAAATTAACCCTTTTCTAAGTACTGGAATTAATTTTGGTATATAATATTAATAATATTATTATAAGCATATGTCATAATTTTATAAATTTTATTAGAGTCATGGTCAGTTGTTATAGCAAAAAATAAGATAAATTTTTTATGCAAACAAATGAAATTAAAAATGTTTTATAAGTATAATGAATTTTATAAAAAAAAGAAATATTTGAAGATATTGCCTTACTTCTTACTTACACAAAATTTCTCAAAATTCCATGCACGATAAGTCCATCATTCGCTATACAAATTCGATTTATACATACCCAATTACAAAATAAAAATGAGAGGATGGATGAAATGAAAAAGCAGCGATCCTTAAGAAACCTGTTTATATATGAATAGTTAAATAATTCAGGGAGTAATTAAATAAAATAGTTATCCGAGTTTATCGTGTCAAAGCCTCGGCCGAACGAGCGGTAAAAAGTATAAGCGTAGGAAAAAGGATAAAGGATTATTCCTATAAGTATGTGTTTGTACAAGTGAGCGCGTGTAGACACAACGAAAAGGTATAAAATTATGACGACGTTTCATAGACCGAGGGAGCGCGAACGAAGGAAGTAAACGTCCGACCAATTAAAAAAATATTCTTAATATAAAACTCGGATCTATGCGTAAAAATAAAGGCGGCATATATATATATATACATATCGCTCGCAGTTTTAATGGAACGAGAGAATATTTATTGCAAACTCGCATGTGCACATTCGTGAACTAGGTTCCAATTAGCCGAACGATATATTGTATATATATACGTATATACGTGTGCAAAGTGAAAAAACAAAGAGAGAAGCTGTGATTTTTTATTCCTCCTCCTATGTAAGTTACGTCGAGTATCTTTGCATATATACCCCACGCGGTAATAAATGAATTAATCGTATTATATACACACGAGAGCAAATAATTCAATTTAACGTATCCCAACAAAGCACCTTGGAAATTCCATAGATGATGGATTACCTCGCACTTCGCGGATTATTCATTATTTTATTATTTTCTTCATCATCATTTTATATTGTTCTCTCTTAATTTTCTTTTCGCGAGATACCCATCGGATATTCTATGGATATATATAGATTTATTTTTTGAACGCTGTATATATTTACCGCAATTTCGCGTATATCGAACTCCTATAGGATTACATCGTCGATTTGTATTATACTATAATCTAAGATTACGGTACGAATCGTTAATAATATTTTTTTAACGAGACAACACTCGCCAACCTGGTAATTGCTTCATCAAGATTCTATATACATATTTAATACTACGAAATAAATTTACGGTGAAGAATATTAATAGAATATATTTACCTTCTTTTTCTTCTTTTTTTTCCATATTTCCGATTGTTTAGCGCACAACTAATTAAATACACGATGCATGAATTAAACATACACGGCATGTAGAAAACCGAGCTAACGCGCCTTTGGTAATTACTTCTCAAACAATTAAAAAACATTGAATTTTAATTTTTTTTTGATCGCATATATATTTCCGACTTACCGCACTACTGGTATCGAGTGCAGTTTCGTTTTCTACTTGTAGACCGAGGTATAGTGCAAAAAAAAAAAGAAAGTCCTTACATTACTGTGGAAGAATAGCCTTCCTTTATATATATAAAAGTGATTTATGTAACGTATGTAACGTATTGCACGAAAATTAATACAATTAGATTTCGATTTTGTTATAGTGGTGTATATTTAATGAAATGGAAATTTTGCGGACATATCAGAAGTATTAAAAATTTTAACAACTTACCTCATGAATTTAATGTAATAATAATCTGGTTATTAGAATGAAATCAAGAAATTGGATTAGAGATAAATATGGAATTGTTAAGGGGGTCTTGTTGAACTTGTTATGGTAACATATGTGACATTTAACGTTCGTAGAAAAATTAGTGTATAGTCAGGAAAATCACAAAAATAGTATATAGAGGTGTTAAAGGTGTTCGAGACCCCATTCAATTTTAAATATTGCAATATTCTGTTATAAAATAACATCTATCATTCTAATAAGGCAAAAATTAACATATAGGAATACCAAAAGAATCCTGAAAAAAAGAAATCATGATTCAATTGCACGATTCACTTGAATTATGAATCGGAATTATGAATCATAATTGATTTTTTACGATTTACTAGCTCAATTAATATTCATTTTCTCGATTCAGATGAATCAAGGACACCGAATCGGGATTCATTTTTCCGATTCAACCCTTAACTGACACCGTGGACAAAAAATACCCCAAAATATTTTTGAGTTCGAATGAAGCGTACTAAAAAAATGCAAATATTATTGATTTTTCCTTTTGACTCTAATATATTTATAACTATTTATAAGTGATTTCAATATCCAATATAATTTTATCCAAAATTCGAGGTATCATATTTCAAAATAAATACCTTTATCAATATTACAGTAATTTTTTTCTTCATATGTAATACCTCAAATATGTATTTTTAAAGTTTTAGTTATCAAAATTAAAAACTATGCGACTTATGTATTTGTCAAGTAAAAAATTAATTTCTGACTCATTAGTTTTACTAACTAATTAGTCAAAAATAAATTATGGTGATAGAACATAATAGTGGTTATAAAGTAGTAGTGCTGTAAAAATGTCAAATTATACTATGAAATAATTTATGATAAAACAAATAAAAACAAAAAAATTGAATTTTCTATTTTAAATGCTATCGGTCATAAAAATCGGTCATTAATCTATTTTAAATGTTAGAAAAAGTTATATAGACTTTATGGTGACAACGATCTGTATATTTTTTGAAGTAAAAAAAAAAATTGTAATTAACGAAGATATTGTGATTTTGGATGAAATTTTTGTATTACTATATCTCTGATTAAAATCGGTTAAATATGGGTTGAAAAAAATCTAACTTACAAATATTATGACTTGTTTTTAGTTTAGCTAATGTTGACCAATTTATAACCATAGCAATTTTGTAATAAAAACAAGTCCTCTTTGTACAATAATATATATACACGCAATACTTCGAAGATTTAATGATGAGAAAGTAAAGTATGTATATATAATATAATTTATATAACAAGTAATAAATCAGCCTAAATTCCTCGATTATACCAAAAGGAATTAAATTAAAAATAAAATGACAATAGGAATACCGAAAATAGATTAAAATAATAAAGAAAAAAAGGGAAGAAAAAAAAATGGCTTATTAAAAACTTTGGTGTTGTATATATTCAAGACGAGTATATAGGATAGGATAAATCAATCATTTGATCAACGCGGTGTATATTCGAATATAAAGAATTGGTTTCTCCCTGATAAATCAGTTGATAAATCGGATACTCCGTATAGTAAGACTCGACTCATTTACCCGTACGCACTGCACAAACGCGCAAAATAGTGATTCCAACAGGTATATATAAAGAGAGGTAGTCGTCGAGTGGCCACAAATGCATAATGCATACAGAGTTTTCCCATCGACGCAAGCCTTCCGCGAAATCATGCATCTTTCCCCACTATCAATTTTTCTATATCTATATATATTTACACAAGACCCTCGTAACGATTCACCGAGGTTTTTTGTCGCCACTGGAGAAAGTACAGTTGCAGGCGCGTCCACTCGATTGTTTACCGAAGGAAAAATCATTCCGTTCTACCGCATATATATATACACTTCGGCAACGATCCTCTTCTTGCGAAACTCGAAGGGGGTACGTCGCACTCGTATATACATATATATATATACGGACAGTAAAAACTTGTACTGCTTATTAGAATATTACGCGCGCGCGTGGTTCACCTATACGGGAAAATAGTGATCGATGATGATTTTATGGGTGTTTTGCGCATCCATCGCTTCCCCCCCCCCTCTTTCTCTCTCTCTTTCTCTTGCGTTCATCGATCGATTAGAAAGGATGCGTATAACTGATTTTCAGGTCTGACGAGTTTTTGATTTCTTAAGTAACCGCGTCTCTATATATACATACCTGTACTCATGAAAAAAGAATCCATTTAATAGTCAATTCAATAAATTACTTTGTTGAATACGTTCGTCAGCGCACATTTATATTATATTTATTTATTTGTATTACATTTTGTTTAGTTGGTGATTATACTTTACCTTGCTTTAAATCAATATTTTATCGTTTTTATAACGAATATTTATCAGATTGGTAAACTGAGGAAAAATATGTGGTATAATATTAAAAATTACTATATACTTTTCTTGACGTAGGGATATTCGGAATTTTCACTATTTCACGTAGCAAATAATGTACATTTCAATATTTTTCTTATATAAAATGAGGTTATTTAGGCTCCTAGTCGTTATTTACCTTTAAAAGAAAATGATGTTTTTTTCAACCAATTGATGAAGAATATTATAAATAGTAATCAAATATACAAATTTTATTGGAAAACTTGATTAATAACTGAATAATAACCAAATAACACTTGTATTTGTGTTGCAGATTTATTATACATTTATTTATGCATTTAAATTTCATTATTTCAATGTAATCTCTTTTTGTTTTTTGCAAAAATAATAAGAAAAATTATATCGATTGGTTGGAAGAAAACACGTTTTCAGGGAAATATAATGAACAAAGTAAACCATGTTTTTCTGATTATCAAAAGAGTGCGTATGTATATATTGTTGACCGTATTCCAAAAAACGTATCATTGAAAATTCTTTAAAATTTATTATTCAATTTGTAGACGTTAAATTAATATTTCTTCGAGTGATGGTAATTTATTTTGTTTTATTATTACAGGTTGCCCTGTACATTTTCAACCGACAGTAATCTCGTTACCACGGTGTTCCTGAAAATCTACACTGGTATGGTCGTAATTTTATTAATATTTAAAATAATCAACGGACAAATAATAATATCTTGGTATTTTTGTATTTTCAGAACTTACAGTCACGTCGAGATCGTCGAGGGAACAGTGCGAGTTGAATTAATTACGATTTTATATACGTATATAGAACATTGTTGAACGTTTATTTTTTTCTTCAAAAGTTTGTACAAAATTAGTACTTATACAGCAGGTTTCTGTAGTACATAACGTATAGTTCGCATATTCTGTAGAATATATATAGATTTATTTGAGGAAATTGTTTTGTTGATTGTTTATTAAATAAACCGAAAATACGTATGTACATGTGTGGTCTCTATAAAACACTGGTCAAGTAAAATATTTTTTGGAAATCAATCGAACGTGCAATTCCAAACAATTGTACCGGTAAACCAATTGTAAAAAGTATATACTTTTAGTATAATCTGCGACTAATTAGTACATTGTAGATAATAAAATATTTGATGTATCTATATACCAACCAAAAGACAAAACGAGTGTATTGGTAAAATAAAAAAAAATGGTTCGAACAGCGGGTAATTACTCGATGCGAATATATATATTAAAAAAAATGTTGCGTCCGATAAATTCGACAGTACTGTATTTCTATACATTGTAAATTTACGTAATACGTAACATAAATATTAAATCCAATGTTAAGACTGATGTGCATCTAAAATAATGTTAAGTGTGATGAAATGTGATATATTATATTATAAAAGACTAATACACACTGTGATATTTTGGGCTGAGCTCAGCATACATACATATTGTAACTAACCACACACTGTATTTTTTGGACTTGCCAAAAATAAACTGTTATTATTATTGTTAATGCGCCATGCGCTCGTTGTACTGTTGCATCCCCGATGTAAAAGGTTCTAGTAAAAATTGGAGAGTTATATGAATCGATCGAGAGACAAAGTTATCAAGTGGTAAAAATGACTGTGTTGTATATAATAAAATTTACTGCAACTTTTGGAAAATTCAAGAGATATATGTAATAAATTTTTGACCCTGATTATCTGAAAAGTCTATTAAATTTACCTCTACGAATGGAGTAAGATTGCAGTTTATTCCCTGTATTTGTATAGATCCATTTTATTTTATTCACCGTGACTTATTTTTCTCGTTTGAACACTTTGTTTAGCCTCATCCTACAAATACAAAATTATAATTATTAAATTAAATTAACTATATCACAAAATTTTACAGTATTAAACAAAATTTATAAAATTTAAAAATAAGTAATTGTTGTTTCGTAAAGTGGCATAATTCAAATGATCAGGGTGAAAAATCTTGTACGCACTTGCAGAGTATAAAAAAAATGCATTCCGGGAATAAATGTCTATTTTACTCCCTAGGTGCATGAATAACTATTAGTACTCGGCAGTCATTTGTACATGATTTGTTAAGTCTTTATCTCAATTACTCAATGACATGTAGTAAATTTAACTACAACAGTTTTCTTCGTGTTTATATTTATTAGCATAATCTAAACAGAAAAGAAATAAAGTGTATATTTAAGGAAAGTTGAATGGTGCACGTAAATTCGTGGATTATTTATATATATACACGGCGATGTAACCCATGGATAAAGAAATTTGTCTTACAACGTGATTGGTATAACAGTTACGCTTTGAGTATCACAATAAATTAAATACTCCGATATCCAACGAATTTTATACAAGATAAAATATAAGTGTATATATATATACCTATATACGGTCGTTCGATACAATATAATTTCACAATTGAAAATATATAAGTAATTCGTTGCGGTTGGCTTTCAATCGACAGGAACATTAAGCTAAAGATATGAAAAAGAAGGAGAAGAGGGAGAAGAGGGAGAAGAGGGAGAAGAGGAAGAGTCGAAGGAGGAAGATGATGCAGGGTGGGGGGTATAAGGTAAAAAGATCACGCGGTAGATTCTCACGAGATCGAGAAGACTCGCTCGTGTATATATATACATATATATGTGTAGGGTACCCGAGTGCCGCGATTATTATTCGTCGATCAATTGACTATAAAACCTCGATGATTTAAAAGGAGATGCAGAAACTAGTTGAAACTCCCCCTCGGTAATCACACCGAGATCAATAAGCAAGCCTCTCTCTCTCCCTCTCTCCATCTCTCTTGATGGTGGAACGCTCGAGTTTGCATGGCCATATCCTACGGTTTCGCCTGAGCTCTTACGGGTCCTTAATAAGCGGTTCGCCGCAGAACAATCCGATTAATTCGAGACTGGCTATTCGGGCCCTTTCTTTCTTCGGCTTCTTGGACCAACGTCTATAGATGTATACAGCCCACCCTCTCGTTCCACCGACTTGGAATTCTTTTTTCTTTCCTTCTTTCTTCCTCTCTTACTCCCCACCCCACCCCCCACCCCCTACACCTCTCTATACCTCTGGATTTTCACTCGGTCTCTGCTGTTAGGTCTCCGAGTTAGGCACATAGGCACATCGACGTATCACGGTAATCATAGTGTTTCACGGAGCATTGCTCGAACGTGACTCTTTCCCTCTCTTTCTCTTCGTTGAATATCAGAGAATTCGTATTCTATATATATATACATACACCTGTAAGACCCACGAGAACGAGAAGGAGAAATATGATTGTTAGTGCATTCGTTCGCGTGGATTCCAGTTATTCTGCGAGACCAATCGTTCCTCTTTCTTTCTTTTTTTCCCTTTTATTTTTTAAACTCGTGGTATGTCATTCGGAGGATATTGGGATTCCTAGTATGATTTCGCCTCAATCGCCAATTAATCGTGGTACATATTTTAACGGTAATATTACATTACCTGATCTTCTCTACTCGAATCAAATTAGATTTATATCTATATTAGATATATAGATATAAATCTGCACGGAGAGAATTTTCTTGTTAACATTATTAGTACGTGTGCCTTACCGTATATATATACAAAATCTACTAATTTCCTTACGAATATTGTGACGCTTTGAAGCCCATTTTTGTCGAACGACCCTGATATATTCGTTCCACCAATTTATATGTGCATATGTAATTGGTACCAAAACGAGTCTTATATATAGCGACATACTTGTAATCTGTTTTTTATGCCGCGATCATCGCAAAATGTCTGATATCTCAAAATTCTCGATGTTTTACACTCGGAAACAAAATTTAATTGATACGTAAAAGGATTTTATTGAATACATTTTAATAATTATTGGTTTAAAACTGAAAAATACTTACTAACTAGGAGAGTGTTACATCTTTGAAAAACGGATATTTACCAAATTTTAGGATAAATTTCGTAAAAAAGAACTTTATGGCTAAAGTTTGTATTTGTAACTATAAAATAATTCTTATTTTCAGATAAATAATTTTGAATATTTATTTAACGAAATATTTTATTGAATCAATAAATGATTTTTCTTGATGTGCCAACGTAAATTTATTGTTAATGTATATTTCACGTATAATTATTTACTTGAATAATTCGATTAAATTTTTTCTCCCATTCAAACACTTTTTTAAATAGATATAAATTAGATACAAAAATGTAATAAAAATAGAAACTATTGTAAAAGTGTGGTTGCCACGCAGATGTTTATTTTATTATCGCGGCTACTCAGCGGTACGGTTGAACCGTATTTAAATAAACCTATTTTATATCAAGGGAATACCGATGCATGGATATTAGTAGAATAGGTTAATTTTTAATCGATTTTCCTGAAATTTATTTATAGTTTTCTCATAACATGGCGAATGTATTACAACTACATCACAGAAAAACTATTCAAATAATTTGACTTTCAAAAATTTTGTGGTTTTATTAATTTTAAACAATCGTATTTTGTATATGAATTATTATTTCGAAATGTATCGTTCTTATACGTAAATACTTTATAATATTGGTAAAATATTCATCTAAAAATTACAAAACTTTTACCTACATTTCGGATCGATAGGTTTAGAACACTTTTTGTTTTAGATAAGCATAAAAGATACGATAAAAATAATGAAAAATCCACTAAAAAGTTACACGTTTACATTTCACATTCGATTGAGATGTAGCGGTTTTACATAAAAAGTTTAAGTTTATCAAATGTGTGTATTAAAATTACAAAACATTTTATCTAGTGCATAATTTATTAACAAAATAGTTTTGTTTAAATGTGAACAGGTAGCACGAAGCATCCAATTAACTTCTATACGTAAATAATCAGAGATTTTTTAAAACTTTTGTAATATTATTATTATTATCAAATCATCATTATTTTATATTGCTATTGCGTAGTATGATAGTAACGATACAGCGACTAAAATGTAAAAAACGAAGCTCTCACATATATAAATAAATGACCAATTGTTTTTCTCAGGATCATTTAAATAATAAAACTTAGGTTATAACGTCGATTAAACAAACCACTGGTTGTATTGCACATTACACACCGAAAAGTTTACCCTCGCAAAGAAAACGTTATGTAGACAAAGAAAATGTGTTTTTTTTTCTTTTCGTTCGGCGAGCAATTTACTGAAAGAAGCATTGTAAACCCGCTTGGCCTAGTTAATAATGGTATCTAATTTAAAATTTACGAGTAGATGGGGAAAAAAGAAGAAGAAGAAGTAGAAGAAGAAGAAGAAGGAAGGGGAGGAAGGAGCGAGTGTCAAATTGGTGTATATCACGAGATGCAACTGCAGGAACTGCTCTTTCGAGTTGTCTCTAAGGAAAAGATGCGGGGGAGTCTCTGACTCGCAAAGGTCGTTAAGGTGGTAAAACTATATGGTTCCGCGAAAATTTGTTATTGGAATCGCGTTACTCTATAGGGCTCGCAATTATATTCTCCTCTTGTAGACTCGCTCCGTTAGATTATTGGAAATCCCATTGCGTGACCGACCCGATGTCTAACGCGGCCGGCGCATTTCGGCTTTTCGCTCTTATTCGACGTTTTCATTACGTCTTCAGCTCTCGTTCTCTCTCTCTCTCTCTCTCTCTCTCTCTCTCTCTCTTTCTCTCTATACACTGATAAAAAAGTTGTAGTAAACTTACAATATTGTGTAGTAATGAAATTACAGACCGTAAAGTAATTCAAAAAATTACTATATACTGTACATATATAGTAACATTTACTAAAACTCTATTAATTTTACTATAATTTTTTTAATATTTACTATGAGTTGCGTAAATTTTACTATACCGTGTAGTGATTTGTTGCATTTTGAAAGTTTGTCGTTTCATTACTAGGCAGTATTGTCATTTTTATTACAAGTTTTTTCTCAGTATTCCTTCTCGGAAGTGCGCGAATCACTCCTCACATATACACTGAGAGAATTGTTGTATTAAATATTGTTATTAAATTGTTGTAGTAACATGTCGATATGTACACGTAAAAGAAAAAAACAACTATACTTTTAACAAAGGAGGGACAAACTATTAGAATAAAAAAACATTTAATTAGAATTAACTATGCACTCTTCGCGCGCTCTTGCGTTTTATACCAGTCATTATTTGAAATATTACTCTGTCTCATGTACTCAACAATTTTTAATAATATATTTATTCATGAATTATTATACTCCGATTTTGTCAAGAAAATTCAAACATTACGTTTTTCCCGCGCTGCCAAATCTAACCAACAATGTTTTGGACGCATGCGCAAAACGTAAACCAATCACATAGCCGTTTCACTTGGTTTCACAACATCCGGCAATCACTTTTTTTATATAAGAAAAAACTTTTCAAAAAAAAAAGTTTTCAAAAATTTACATGTTAAATTCTATTTAAATTTTCAATAATTTTTTGTAATTTTTTAAAATACCATAACTTTTGATAAGCGTAATTACGAGCTACAGACTATTAAAAAGGTATTGCTTCAAACTTTTTTTTAGACTTATGAATCTATTGTGGCGTTGTCGCCTTATATTAAACATGAATGGTGACTTGTATTTTATAAGTTATCCATATTGAGATTAATAATTCTAACCCGGAAGGATAAATTCTAGAGAAAACCAGCAACCAATGTTACATATAATGTTCTATAGTAAAAGTTGATAGATTTTTATGATAAATAGAGTTGTAAAGTCATTGTCGAAAAAACTAGATAAAAGTCACTTTTTGAGGTTGAATAACTTTTAAACAAATTATTTTTTGCACCTAAAAATTTTTTTCTGTTTTTTTTTTCAGTTTGTACCCAAAATTTGGTGCATTTTAAAATTTTGATCCAACCACTTGTCGTGAAATGGCTCATGTATACTAATTTTTGTTGCGACTTCTATTAAATTTTAGCATATGTATAACAATCTATTCTTATTCTGAGCAGTTTGTCCGTTCTTCCTTAAAATGTACAGTAATTTTAAATCGAACATTTTTCTCTGTCTACATACTCGAATTATTATAATTTTTGTATAGTATAGATATACAAATGATGAAAAATATTTTCCGCATTTTTAGTTACGGAAATATGTGTTTCCCCTGATTTTTATAAACTCAAAAAGTACTTCTTGTTTATTATTAATTTGTTCAAATTATTTGTATCTACAGAAAAGAAAATATCGCGTGATATGTTAATTACCTGATCTTATTAAAGTCACCCAATACCAGTGATTTATAACACGATGATAATAATAAAAATAACGATATATGTATGTAAATATTAATGTTACTACAACAAGTTTTAATACAACCTATGTTTAGCATACACCTGCGATTTTCCCTCGGTCAACTCCGAGAACTCTCGATTCGTACACATAGCGTATACCGCAAGGATAGTCTCGTGAGAATTGCTTTTGACAGATCTCTCGTGTTTTTGTTAACGAAACTATAGCGTACAGCGTACCCACCCGAATATTTGATTGTCAACCACATTTTGTTTTGTACAACGACACGTTTGAGATAACGAAAGTATAACGAACTCGAGGAAAAGAGAAAAAAAAAAGTTAATTCGAGTTTAGCGCAATCTCCGGGACGACGAGTTTCGCGCGCGTATAATTTTCGCGAAAGTACTCTCTTTCGGAGCGGCTGCTTTAAATTTCCCGGCCAGAGAGAGAGGGAGGGAGGGAGAGACCCCCTTGCATTTATTATGTCGCCGCACGTGAGAATGATGTTTTAAGAAGGTGCGCGCGGTACCCACCGGGTGCTCGTATACAGTAATCTGAGAGGACGCACCGAAAAGAGATCGCATCTTGCCAAAGACTCTTTTGACAATGCCGACGCTCAGGTTTTTTCGGGACTCGCCTGCACTCTCTCTCTCTCTCTCTCTCTCTCTCTCTCTCTTACTCGTTTTACCTCGCGGACTTTTTTATTCGCGCGTAAAAACGGCACGCGCGTAAACCACCCTGGAATTTCGTCAGTTTTGGTGACTCTTCTGTGGGAATTTTTTCAGCTTTTTTTCTTTTCGTTTTTATTTCTTTTGCATCTTACGCAAGTCTCCTCGGGTTTACGACTATCGAGCATATTTTCAGGCTTTATGTAGATACCTGGCTATGACTGAACGTGAGCGCGCGCGGGGACAAAGAAAATACGAAAATCTGTCCGAAGTAAATTGAAAATGGAATTTGAGTAATGTTTATCTCGAGTAAATGCGCTATATATATATATATATAGTTTTGATTAATTTGAATATTCTTAAGTTTCTATGTACAGAAGATATTCATCGTGGAAATTAAAACTATTTTTTACTCGTTGTTCGCTGTAAAATACTTTTTTTTAGCCGGGAACCATTGAACAAATTTCTCACAGAGGATACGTAAATGACTTTAGATAATATATAAGAATTATAAAAATAATAACTGAAATAATTCAATTAGCAAGTCGATGTGAATTGATAATTATTTTCAAATATTAAAATCTATAATAATAGTGCATAGTTATATATGAGATGGTTTCCAACACATACAGAAACCTAGGAATTTAAAGTAATTAACTAAAAAAAATTTTATATTGAATATTTTTCGTTACATAATATATTTCAGTAAAATTTACTTAAACATCTAATATAATATATCAAGTTCATTACAATATTTAATACAAAAAAGTTACGTGATTATTAAACATTAAAATTTGTTGGATTGTAATTAGCTAATAATTATTAAATTTCTAATACCGAATCGTTTATAGTATATAGATCTACATAGACATTTGAATAAGAGACAATTCCAGATAATGCGATGTAAATATTAATTCGAAAATTATTAAAGACGAGGCAAAATAATTAATTATATAGACTGAGACAAGACATACCCAAAAGAAAATATATGAATAATTTAGACAATAGCAAGAGAATAATTTCTGTTTTATTACGTTATTTCGATTTTCGTGCAGCCCTCGTTTCGCTGATAATAATAAAAAAAAAAAGAAACAAATTTGACGGATCCGATTACAATAGTCACTAAATTATATATAGTTTAATAACCAATTAGATAATCACTCGTGCCGCTGTATGTATTTTTCCGTCGGGTATATTATTAAACATTAAATTGATATTATAAATCATAAAATGATACAGGTGTATATATATGTACACACACACACACACACACACACATACGGTTGCGTTTTATCTCTCGTAATACACACATCGTGGATCTCTCGTATAATCATAAACCAGATAATTCCATGTAAAGTAATGCAGGAATAAATAACTCTAACCGAAGTGATTACCAGAATAAACTCGGCAAATCTAAATCGAATTTTAAATTTGTAACACTGGTTATTCCCGTACAAATAAATTTAACGAAAGTCTTTAGCCTGCAAATTCGAGTAATTACATTCGGATCCAGGTGTAATTGCAATTAGTAACAATATACATATACATATACATATATATATATATCGTTCGGTATTATCTGGTCGCGCGCCGCTGATAAATTAGCATACCGCAAATATATAGAAATTAATTAAAGTGCATACGAGAGAGAGAGAGAGAGAGAGGTAATACGATGTCTATCTAAATATGAAGTTGGCGTGACTCTGCATAAACCTACTTTGTGTATGTGTGGTGGGAGGGAAGGAGGCGGGGGGCAGCATAAAATTTGTGTCTACACTGTCAGATGGTAGATTCGAAAAGTTGAATTGTGCGCGAGCCTGAACAATTAGGAGAGATGTATATTAATGCGAAATGCACTGTCTCGGGAAATGTGTTGGTTGGAAGCTGCTTATACATTGCTGACCACTCGAAATATTAACTTTAACGCTCTGTCGTATTGTGATGTGAGCGTGCCCCATGGTAACATATTCAATTCTCTCCTTTACGCTCTAATTTCTTTTTTCTCTTTATCGCGCGTACAGATTACAATGCGCTTTTTAATAATGTGCAGTGTATTCATATATTTATGCGAATTTACCATTGTTGCGCGTTTCGGATGCACGTACACATATATACATATAGTTATTCGCAAAATCGCAATAATGAAATAATAAAAGACTTTTAATCGTCGGCGATTGTGAATTTATTTTTCTTTTTATATATCTATATAACTATATCGTTGCGGCGCGATCTTTGTGAACGCAAATGGGAAATGCAAATGTGATAATACAGTTATATACATTAGAGATTATCAGTGAAATTTAATAAACTCGTAAGGTAGAATTACCGCGATGCATTTATAATCCAATTTTTTTATTGTTAGATAATGCACATGGAGGGAAAAGATAAATTAGAGCCAAACGTTCTGGGTAGAATCCTGACATGTTTTGTTGCATATTTTTCGCGGCACTATAAGTATTATTACAATTTTTATTCTAAACGTTTACTTTTTAAAAAATTACACAAACGTTCTCTAAAATATGCTACGACGTTCGTTCGTTTATACTTACACAAAAAGTGGAAATCAAATTATGACATTTTTGACCATACGCACGAGTTTTGTTCCATACTTTTCAACCATACTGACACAACAATTAATATATTATACATTTAGATATATGTATATAAGTACGTTTTATAAAAAATTTTCTCCGTGTAGAACGATATTCTTTTCGTGCACTCCAAGAATCTTGTAAAACTTTACGTAACGTAATACCAAAAAGGATTTTACGCTAAATGAAAAAAATGCGACTTTCACCATTTCACTTTTGTAAATCAACGTATGAAATTAGTAAAGAATAATATAGTAGTACATAAAATATTCTGATAACCCAAGTATAATTCAACTTTACTATAATATAATTACACTAATTGTTAAGGGTAACGATTTTTCTTATAGTGTACTATTGAGCGTGCAGTTTTCTAAAACGATTTTATGTAATGAAATTTAAAAAATCAAATACCGTTCAATTTTGAAATTTACGTATAAATGATAACTATATTGTTAAGGTGAAAACTGGCCATTATTAAAACAAACGGAGAAAGATATAAGATACTAATTATAACTTATAAAATAGGGCATTAACCTCAAAAATAATAATTGATGTAATTTCTACAAGAATACATACATAATAAAATGAGCATCTCGCTCATAAAATAATGTTGGACTCAGAAAATAAACTTAATCATTATATTTTTGTATAAAGATAAAATTACTTGTTACAAAAATCTTTTACGTCATGCCGTTGTGCACGCTTTAAACAATATTTTCAGATTTTTAAATCGCGGTATTAATTATTGGGTTTTAAGTTTATATCTTTTTCACTCAAAATTATCAACCAAAAAAATTGTTTATACTATTATTATTAATAAGAGTACGAATTTTATTCCAATAGTCAATTCAATAATTAAAATATAATTTCTGGTTTGAAAGTCGTAGATTCCTACGGAATGTGGATCCGCGACATCCCGTTAATTAGCACCACATAAAGTTTTACTCGAAACAGTTGAAAGGTAAACGCGCAAATACCGCATAATTAACAATTTCATCATTATTCGTATCGATCGAATATATCGGCAATACATCGGACGTCATAAAGAGTAAACAAGCAATAATAATTCTAAAACGAAATAAAAAAAAAAGCGCACCCGATGCTTTCTCACATACATTAGAGAAGCGAATAATTCACGTCGAGTCGAGCGCGGCCAAGACGAAGTAAAAAAAAGTGTTTACCACATCATCGCATATATATATATTTATATATATATATACCGAAGGCAAGGGTCAGTCGTATACCATACAACGTATTTATAAATATAACCGAAGCGGATGATCTCTCGCGAGTACGAAATTAAATCACGTCGATGTCGATTAGCATTGACATCAACGGCGATTAAAGAGCGCGTGTAATGATCGGCTGCGCGGTATACCCGCAAGAACTCGATCTCATCCTTACGTGTGTGAGTATATCGATCGAGATATATACACGGCAATTTCATTGATAATATTTAAATACGGGCTATTAATGGCCCTCACAACCGCTCCCTATTCATTTATTTGTACTTCTCTTATGCGAGTATTATACCTTTTATTATTCTTTTTTCTTTTATTTATACATTATATATATCCGCGTAATGGGAGAGGATGAACTTTTTCCTTTTTTTAATATCTCCTCAATATTATACTATATATACATATATGGAAGGATTTATTTGTCCTTTTTTTGGGTTTTATATAACCAAGTAAAAATTTATAACGAAGGAAAGATATATATAAAGATAAATGCTTATCTTGGTCTACTAACTTTGTATTAGCTCGCAGTTTATTTCTTCTAATTTTTATATACTATTACAATTAAATTAACGATCGTTTTATCGCGTATAATTATATATATGCATCCTAACAATATAATTATTGATAATAATGCTCGTCTAATATTCTATTACATTAATTATTTATGGCTTGGTTGTACGTCTCGGATCTACATTAATTTGAAATAAAAATATAATTATTGTATTATTCATGCTTATGAGAGAAACCGCGTAATAAAATATATCTATATATGTATACATATTATACCTCTATATATATCTATATAATATGATGAAGGTATAAAATTGCTTTTCTTCCCAGGATCAAACATTTGAAAGTAACCAAAAGACATCTTTTATTTATTTGCTTCTTAGTTAATAATTTCAAATATGGAAGATAATTAGAAAAGTATGAGATTTTTCTTATACACGAATGACAGTTGCGAGATAACAAAATTATTACTAATAGATGAAGTATTTTCTCACATATCTTACGCCTGATTTAATTACACGTAATGTAATAATTATATAATTAGGACTTATGGGTACAAAAATGGTGGTTTTTTTTATTATGTATACCTGAATTCGTGTGTTGTTTAACGAATTTATCGATCGATAGTGATATATGTAAGATTGATGAATTTATGGGTGTTACGATATGGATCAAGATGAAAAAAAAGTGTAGAAAATGTGTTTGTCTTTCTTCGTGACGTTATGCTTGTTATTATCACGTTCTGCGGAGAATGTAAAGATATTTTTTTATGAAATTAAATATCACGCAGAATATACTTTTAATAAAATTTGTATCTTGTAAAACGATCGAATATTCATTTTCTTTATCAAATTTTTAATTCGATCTTTCTAATTCTGATACTCAATCAATCGTTGTTAATAATTTTTCCGTCGCAAATCAAATAATTATTTATTTAAGGAGGAGGTGTACTGGGTGGGTTACCGAGCAAAAAAAGATAATTATTATATTTATTTAAAAAATTATGCAATTTTATGTAAAACCCGAATACAGAACTGCACTAGATAATTAAATAATAAGTCTTCCTACAAAGTTACAGGTTTATACAACAAAGATACCTTAAACTTTGTAGAATGATTTATTATTTAATTATCTATATAGTGATTATCCCTAGTAGAAATCTGACGATAAATGTAACGTTTTTTTAAGCCAAAAAATGATCAAGTGCCATAAAATATCCAAAAAATGCCCAATTAATGGTAAAATTAGAGTTTTATTTAACCTTGAAATGGTAAATTTCTATACTAAGACTGTAATCGGGTTGTGCATAACATTGTATATTTATTTAAATAAATGTAAAAATTATCTTTTTTCCTCGATCGGTACTCACCGGATATATAACCACGTCTCTTTAAGTTTTGATTAATCTTTTGTATGCAATTTCAAAAAATAATATCTTACAATTAGTCGATATCAAGTAAACATCGCTTTTTGCAAAGATTTCTAATTTTTGTTTTAATATACTTATTTAATATTTACAAATTTATTATTTAAGCAAAATTAAAATAAAACAATAATGTGTGGAGGATATTTGGGTAACCAGGTTTATTTACTTCTATAAACTTGTATTAATTGAGTATTATAAAAGTAGCGAGGATATCCGATTCCTATTTTAAAAAAATATTAATTAAAATAATATCTTTATATAGTAAAATGAATATCAGTATGTACCACTAAAAAGTCCGTTTTAAAATGATATAGATTATTCGGTTTTATACGTTTACGAATACCTTTTAATACGCAGACAAAATACGGTGGATATACTGCCATTTTAAAAAGTTTACGTATAAACTTTTAATGAAGAAGCTAAAAGATAATATTTTTTTCTAATATATTTAATCCTAAAGAAAACGTGTAAACCCTGTCTTTATTATCTCTCCATGATGTTTATTAACCGAATTATTACGCCTTAGACCATCAGCATTAATTATATAATTAGTAAATACAATTAGATATGTGGATATACCTATATATACATCGAGAAACAAAATATTATGGATGCGATTTAAATGAGGGTGTACACAAGATATATATAAGATAAACGTGAGAACGACGTATAGATATATAGGTATAGATATATATACATATGATGCGCGTGTATAATTTGTGGGCGCCCGGTAAATCATTTAGGACATCAGTGTAAAGCTCGATCGATCGATATTGGTATCCACATGCATTTATGGTATATACACGAGACATCAATATCAAGGTGATACTTTTATTTATCTTAAAAATTAGGACCGGCAACACTCGCACCGGTACTTTTACGCGTGCACCAATTTTTCATTTAAAAAATACGTATGTATATATAGACCTATATATGCGTACGATCAGCTTAAGGAGTTATACGGTTTCTGCGCACATGGCTCCTCGACGAATAAAAACTACCGGCGTGTGTATGTATATATATGTATATATATGTATAGAGAAACCGGATGGCCGGGAGGGAGCACAAGGTAAACGCCGGAGCACACACGAAACATTTATCGTCCGGGCCCCATCATTATTTCATCGAACTCTTTCATCGCCTCGTGGGCTAATATCGAGCTGGATCATCCGCGTTCAGCTGCTCGACTTGGACCGACTTTGCCCAATTTGCAACTCGATAACTCCCCTCCGCGCGTTATTTATCGAGCCGCGTGAGCTCGTCCTCCTTTAACCGCGTGTATACGTAACTCTAAGTACCCGCAATTACAATTCGACGGATTCATTTTTTTCTCGGCTCGGTAAATTTTGGGGTAACGCGTATACCGCGGACACTGGTATCGCACATATGTTGCTGTTTCTATATCTCTTATACGCGCGTGCTCATCGATCATCGATCGCGTGGAAACGTATCGTTTGTTTTTCGGGTTTTGCAACGCGCGTTCTACAGCTCTTATCGATCGAGCGGCTCGTGTCGCGTATTAGTCATCGCGTCGATCGGGCATCCTCCAATTCGATGGTATGTATATAATATATGCGTTGTAATTAATCGCGCAGGGTAATGTAAATTTTTTTAATAGATTCTACCCGAGCAAAATCAAGTGTTATACTTAACGAAAGATTTTCCATATACATATATACACATGTAAATCGACGTATTCGAAAATCTGAGAGTAACGAGGAAGAGAGAAAAAAAAGGGGGAACGTCGAGAAATGAGTGAATAATATACGCGGAGGAAGAAAGAGAGAGAGAGAGAGAAGGGGGAGGAGCATCGAAACTCGTATAGCCGTAAATAATGAAAATGCAGAAAAAGGAGGGTAGAGCAACTTTTTCCGCGGCACGCGATTTGATGTAATCTAATTGGATATGAAATTAAGTCAACGAAATTCCGACAAAAATGCATCCTCGCACGGGTGTATATACGAGAGGAGGCTCGAACGAACGAGTCCCTCCTCCCGATTTAAAATTTATATTTTCCGTACCGATTCCCTCCTCGTCATCGTTTTTCCGTATTTCTCTCGGCGTCCTTTCGATTCGCGCATAATTGCGCGCGACCGAACCACTCTCCCCCGTATAATACCGTGGATGACCGATCCGTCTCTTTTTGCCGCCTCGTGCCTCGTGCCTCGTGCCTCGTGCCTCGTGCACCGATCCCAACGAACTATAAGAGAACGCAGGTGCGTCCTGCCTTATCAGACTCACCGGATTATCGGTATAATCGCCGGGTATTTTCATTACACACGACTTTGTTCTCCATTTCATTTTTTCTTTATTCAACACTCGTTACTTTCCCACGAACTCCGGGACGAAATTCATCGTTATATCGACTTATGCGCGAGCCACCTTCTATATATATGTATAGGTACATCTGGATCGATGTTGATGCGCAGCAATTCCAACTGTTTGGGGATTTATTTTGCGATATATGTAACCTTGGCTTTTTCATCTTATCGTAAAAGTTTTATTTTAACTTTGTTATACCCTCATGGGATTATTCAAATGTTTTTCTTTTTTTTTCAATTCGATAGCAGATTACTTGTCGAACGTTCAACGATATGGAGGTAATTGAAATTCAATCACTATACGATCGTGTATCTTTTTATAACTATATATTTAATTTTGTGATCTATTCAGAATATATTGATTTGTTATGATGATATAATTGCTTTTGTATCGAATTGTACAGATTGTACAGGAACATATATTGATCTTTTTCAGTTTTTTTACGCAAACATAAATTCCACTTGATTATAGAAGAATATTCACTTTATATATTTACAATTTGATCATTAAGTGTTTTAAAAATTTTAAAGAGGTTTATCAAAGATCTTAAATAATGAAATAAAAATTGCAGTTGGCACGCGAAACCCCTCGAAGCCATAATACCGTCACATACCCAATTGTTGATCATGAACCAATTTCTGATCAGTGTATTATTTCAATAAAATAATAAGATTTACATAAATCTAAACGTTGCTACGCACAATTTGAAGGTTAAACAATCAATAATTGTTTAGTAGACTTAAATAGAAAGTGGTATATGTACCGAAAATTTACTGATCAGAAATTGGTACTTCCCGCTTTTTTTTCTTAGATTGTTGCTTACTTTAAAAATAGCACCTATTTTATTTTTCTGAGATGGCTAAAAGGAAGTTTAATACTTATACTTTCTGTATCCGTCTAAATATATACAATTATTAGCTTTTTTAACATAAAATTATTCTATGAACGTATAGATTTACCTTAATTGATCAACAATTGGGTATGTGACGGTATATAAAGATAACGTTTGCGAATCCATAATATGAAGATAACGTTTGCGAATCCACAATGTAAAAATAACGTTTTATGAAACAACGAAATAGAAATAAGAGAATTTGCTGCTATATATCGTAATTCGTAATTATTTGTTATAAAGCGAGGTTAGACGAGAAAATCAGCAAAGACAAAATCGAAAACGGGAACGCGCAACTACGCCTTGATTATCTAATCACGTTATATAAATAAAATTTTATTTTTGAATCATATATATTTAAGAACAAATTCCGCTTAGATAAAAAATATATTTTTTTTCCAATTGTAATTTAAACTGTTTTTTCTGACATTGAAATTTTTGAGTATTTTTTAATATTTGTTTTCTGCTATTGTTAAAAACATAATAGAAAGTTTCAAAAATGCGAAAAATACTGCTGATCCGGTGATACATCGATTAAAATTCTCATTTGAAATTATAATTTCGATCAAAACATTATAATTTTAAGCTGTACGAATTTGTAATTATTGTCAAATATCCATATACATTTAACGAAAAACTAATTAAATCAGGAATACACAACATTTAGTCGAGATTTTCCAACAATATTTTTCGTTGGATCAAACGAGGCAATTAACTATTTGTTTCTTCATAATATCGCGTAAGTCTTTAAGGATATATGATAGCAATTCGTGTCAGCGTTCAAAATTCCTAATGTTTCTCTGGCAATCGCAATGCTGTACAGTTTAAAATATGATACGTGTAACGCAAAAACTCGAGTGCTGTTAATCATAATAAATTCGGTAGTAGATTAGATATTTTTCGAGAATCTAGGTTAAACGAGTTAAAATCGGAGGATACACGAATAATAGAACTGCAGGATTATATGTATTTATCTTTTTAAGTGTATATATATATTTCGGCACTGCATTTAGAAAGTTAGGTTGAAAAGAAAGTCAGAAAAAGAATATTGCTAAGTTATGCAAATTTTATAATATAATAAGTTATATTTTTAATTGTTATTTTCATTATTTTTTATTTTCTTTGCAGATCTCGTCATATAAAAATTACGGTGTCAGTGCGATAAAAATGATGAATATATATAGATTATTGATAACCGAGTTTTGTCACGATATGTGTGTAAAAACTGTAGTGTATTAAAGAAAATGTTCGTAAAGACTTAAGAGTTCTCATCTAACAATCGATCGGAGGTATTGATTTGAATAATACGCACTGTACTTTCAATACCGTTGGCAGATGAAGGAACGCCGAACGAAATATCTGCAGCATGACGGGAGAGGATGCAGAATCCTAAGGACGAAACGAGAGAATTCGGGAAAGGCTGCAGATGACGAAACAACGAGAGAGAGAGAGGTATCCGATGAGGCAAACCGATTCATTGGTGAGCCAAAGGAGGCAAACGACGCAAAAACTCTCGAGCATTGTCAGCGGTCCCTTTTCGAGGGTATATATACACCGACATGCCTACCGTTCGGCACCCGTATAACTGGTCGGCCGACTCGCGATTTGATTTTTAAATGCAAACAAATCTACATCGTAGCAAAAGCGCCGACGGCCGTCACTCACGCGAGGGTGGTGCTGGAACACCAAGAGAGAGAGAGAGAGAGAGAGAGAGAGAGGGGGGGGGGGAGGAATAACCAAGAAGAGAGTAGAGGGAAAAAAAAGAAAGGCAAACTCGCGGAATGGCTCGCGGATTTTTTCAATCATCGCCGACCTTATATTCATCCTACCCTTTTTACCATCTGAACGTTTGAGCCTTTTGTGCGCCGACTCGCCGAAAATAATGTCGACGATAACGAGAAGAAGTCAAAAATGATGGTTTTCGACTTGAGGCACGAAATGCCTCTACGCTCTCTCCCTCTTTCTCGGGTAACGGTTGTATATATATATATATATATATATATGAATGCGAACGAATATATGTAAGTTGTGGTAAACGAAATGTAAGAATAGTAAATTTTCTTTCTAATTGACATTCTCTGTCTGTAATATATTCCCGCGGGCAACGCGCAAAATATAGCATTTCAGTATATATATATACCTATATATATATAAATCTTCAAAATTTCGTTATTTTATTTAATTATATAATATTTTTAGTACGGGAACACGTTTTTTTAAAAAGGATTTTTTTTCAACGCCTGCATGAGAAATGACAGCATCACAATTTTTTCGCGGCTGTATGATCGAAAACTCTATATACTATTCTTACAAGCTGTCATGTATATATAGATGAAAATACTGTCATAAATATAAAATGAGATTTCGGCTAACTAAAATTGTATGTATGAATTTTTATAAATGCGTGTTTGTTGTTTCATTAGTTCGACGCACTGTGTCCATACATTTTATTAATAATTACTATATGCACACTGTAATGAGCAATGAAGATAAGGGACTGTCCGATTAAAAAAAAAATTGGCTTTGCCGAATTTTAAAAATTATTATTATTTTTTATTAAATTTTCCCACTGAGAGCTTACGATTTAGTTTTCTATTGTTAAACATCCATTACTGAAGAATTAACATACTAAATTTCAAATACAATAATTTTTCCCGCACGCTTATACAATTATTCGTAAAGGCATATTTATTCCTTTTCTTATTACAATCTACCTTTTTATATTGATATAACAAAAAAAATCATATTTATATTGTTGATTTATTTTAATTTAGTGGACAAAGCAAACGAGCACACTTGATATTATATTATATTAAACATTTATTATGATATGAAGCAAAAGAACATTGAAGAGCACGAATAGTCGCTAATATGTATAAAAGGCGCTTAACACATTAATAAGCCAAAATAAAATTCAGATGACGCTATAGATATCTCTTACAACATTTCACTACGTGTGTATTTATTTCCTTATATTTACAACTATATACACAAGTCGCATATACCTAGTTATTGATCACTTAAAGCAATTCTATACTTTAATAGAATAATTTTATGTTAACATAAAGGCTAATAATTGTATATATTTTGGTGCAAAAAAAATAAAATAATCGCTATTTTTGAAGTAAGCAATAATCTAAGAGAAAAAAGTTGAGAAATACCAATTTCTGATCAATAATTTTCGGTACGTATATTGTACGTAGCTACGATTACATTTCCGTAAATCTTTTATTGAAATACTAATATACCACTCAGAAATTGGTTCATGATCAACAATTGGGTATTTACGGTATGTCAACGGAGAGAGTTTCCTTGCAAAATTTATCGTGACCCTTTATCGGGGTTTAAAAATTACCGTGACACTACGGTAAAAATCGTATAAAGGATTCCCTTACAAACACATGATATACTTGTTGTCCAAGTTTTCTAGCCCGTACCATTTGTATTAAAAAAATATTTCCGTATTCTGGTACGAAACACATCTTCTTCTTTGACGCACTTCTTTCACGATCATACACAAGTATACCACAAAATAAACGAAACATCTTTGCAGTGTTGGTATACGTGTAAACGTCGACACACGCACATGTAGACGAGGACGACGAGGTCAAAGTGTACCACGTCACGCACAAAAGTATCCAGTAGTAATTTCCGAGCAGACAGGACGAATCCAACGATATTGCGTTACCGAGCTCGGTATATAGATATATAGATATACGCGCGCATCACACCCGTATACACAAAAGGGTTTCGTTTCTTCTCTTATCCATACGGCAGCGAAGCACATAAGTTACAACCGAGCACCCGCGATGATGTAGAGCCGAGGGTAAAACGGTATGTATAGGAGGTATATATATGTATATAACGAGAAAATACGAACGCGCGCTGAGGCAAAAGTCAAAGGAGACCGTGTACGTGTATGTGGATATATTAGAAGGAATATTCAATACCGAGGGTAGAGAATATACGTCTACCGATCGGGAGGATGTATATATACAATCCTGCGGCGTCAAGCTGAATCAGCCAATTTTTTAGTCTGTTTTGTGAAAATATATCGATATTGATATATCTAAATTATTTAAACATAAAGTTTAAGCTATTAGGTAGTTAAAAAAAAATACTTAACATTACTATTTATCAATTAAAATTTTTTATAATAAAAAACTTTTCGCGTATCAAAATGTACATATTCCTGCGGAATATAAAATGGAATGAACGTATTAATGCGGAACTTTGCCCCTATTCCTGCTGTTAATAATTTAGGGAAATACTTTTTATAAATAATAGTTTTTACTTACCATAAAGTTTTAATTACAATAATATTAAGTAAACATTAGAGTATTCAATTAGTAATTTGTTTATTAATTTAAACTTTAACATATTTTAAATAAAACAAATAACTTTTCTAAAAATTTAAAAAATCTAAAATTACTATGCATTGCCTGTTGATCAACTGAGCTTCTTTATTTTTTAAGACTTTTTGTATCTATCGATTCTTTTCTTTATTTTAAATCATTTTGTTTCTAAATTTTAAAAATTTCCATTTATTTTAAACATTCTTCTTGTTTGCGTATTTTTTCATTATCTTTTGTAAATTTAATTCTTCTTTTCTAACCTTTTCTTTATTCTTTATTCTTTATTTAACCCATTAATAATTACAGATTTATTAGATCTGCAAACCCTATAGAGGTAAATAAATTAACCTGTACATAGCTTATATACTAACTTAAACTAATTAGTTAATGATTAGCTGCATTTCTGCAGCCTATAACTAATTTATTCTTAAATCTAATATATATTATTTTATTTAATGTTCCAATAATAAATAATGCATCACAGCAGTGTGCTATAAGCAACATTGTTATAACAGAAAAAATATATATACACATTAATGCAGTATATATACATTTTATATTTTACAACTCATTATATTCTTTCCTGCTTCCTTCTTTGTTTTATTTTGTTTCTGCCTGTCAAGTTTCTTTACTTTTGGAGTTATTAAAAATATATTTTTACACTAAACGTGAAATTATAACTGCGATAAAGGTACTGCAGAGTAGTGTAGTTTTTAGGTTATGTACTGACACGTTACTGCGCAGGAATACGGACAATTGCGTCAAATTTTCGCCGTAGCGATGCGCGCATACTTTGCGGATACTGCCCAAATGCTACTGACGATTTTTAAATAATTATTTAAATAGATTAACACTTTTTTAATATTTCAAATAATAAATAATATATTTAAGTAATGGAAAAATCTTTTTTCGTAGCTTAACAAAATTATTTACTAAATTTTAAGTGACTTTTAAACTAGCTAATTTGTGTCGAAATCGTTTGGAAATGAAGTCATTTTATTCAATTTTTGACACTGTATTTTTAGAAGACCTGTACTTAATTATAAATTTAATATATATTACTTATTATTATTTATTCTGGTACCAATTAACCCATAGTAATCGCATGAATTTTTTTAAGGAAAAAAATTGATTTTTATTTATTTTATTTAGAAAAAAAGAAAAATCCGCAGGATTTCGTACACGCGCAGGTATTGGTACATTTACCCTATACACAAGTCGCATATACCTAGTTATTGATCACTTAAAGCAATTCTATACTTTAATAGAATAATTTTATGTTAACATAAAGGCTAATAATTGTATATATTTTGGTGCAAAAAAAATAAAATAATCGCTATTTTTGAAGTAAGCAATAATCTAAGAGAAAAAAAGTTGAGAAATACCAATTTCTGATCAATAAATTTTCGGTACGTATATTGTACGTAGCTACGATTACATTTCCGTAAATCTTTTATTGAAATACTAATATACCACTCAGAAATTGGTTCATGATCAACAATTGGGTATTTTACGGTATGTCAACGGAGAGATTTTCCTTGCAAAATTTATCGTGACCCTTTATCGGGGTTTAAAAATTACCGTGACACTACGGTAAAAATCGTATAAAGGATTCCCTTACAAACACATGATACGACTTGTTGTCCAAGTTTTCTAGCCCGTACCATTTGTATTAAAAAATATTTCCGTATTCTGGTACGAAACACATCTTCTTCTTTGACGCACTTCTTTCACGATCATACACAAGTATACCACAAAATAAACGAAACTCTTTGCAGTGTTGGTATACGTGTAAACGTCGACACACGCACATGTAGACGAGGACGACGAGGTCAAAGTGTACCACGTCACGCACAAAAGTATCCAGTAGTAATTTCCGAGCAGACAGGACGAATCCAACGATATTGCATTACCGAGCTCGGTATATAGATATATAGATATACGCGCATCACACCCGTATACACAAAAGGGTTTCGTTTCTTCTCTTATCCATACGGCAGCGAAGCACATAAGTTACAACCGAGCACCCGCGATGATGTAGAGCCGAGGGGTAAAACGGTATGTATAGGAGGTATATATGTATATAACGAGAAAATACGAACGCGCGCTGAGGCAAAAGTCAAAGGAGACCGTATACGTGTATGTGGATATATAGAAGGAATATTCAATACCGAGGGTAGAGAATATACGTCCACCGATCTGGAGAATATATATACATATATACTTGTAATTGTGCGATAATCGAGTGAGCATTTTATATACGGATTTTTCAAACTCTATTTTCATGATTGATGGAATTATTTTTCTTGTTTTAAGTCAGGTCGACTAGGTTAATTGTTCGTTACCGGTCATTATTTTACTCGTCGATTTCGTTTTAAAATATATATTACTATTGAAATATAGTAATATTTGCTTGATACAAGTCAAGTGTCTTCCTAACTTACCCCAAAATATTATGATTACACATTTAACCCGTAAAATATTTATAACGTTAACTCAAACATTTTTCTGAGTGCATCGACATCCGCAACTTGTGTTTCTAGTAATGTATTAAAGCTCTTCGTAATCTATATATCGCCTCATTTATATTTGTATCTGTTTAAACATTACGAGGAAAAAAAATCGGTCGATCGATGACGTACACAAACGACAATTAAAAAACTACACTACGATCTTCTAATGTCGAATGGATGTAAGTAGTAGTAGTAGTAGTGGTGTCCTACTGCGAAAAAGTGTGTGAGATACAGCTGTATACGCGAGTACCGTGCAGCCAACCTCTTTCAATCTTCCTAGTCTGGGACACGTCGCTCGTAGGTCTTAACCGAGCTGGACTAAAAACCAAAGCTGCTTCGAGCTCGCGCGAGGGGACATTTAAATGATATGTCGGTGCTTCTCGAGAATCGAGCCAACCGGTCGAGGAGAATAACTCACTTCGTACACACCGACCAACCTCTCGAATTGCTCCGTTTCCCTTTTCGTTTATCCTCTTTCTCTCTCTTTTTGAATATTAGTTAAGCAAAAACTAGTTGAATCCCCATTGATTTCACGTACGATATGATGCCTATATGTGTATTAATATTATTTTGGTGAGGGGACGTGTATACGTATAATTGTTGATCTTTCCTTACATATTAATCGAATTTTTTCTATTATGTTAGGAGATAAATTAATTATAAATTCCTTTATTAATTATTTTTATTTATTGTTCATCTTTAGTTATGTTTATTAACAATGATTAAAAGACAAATGAAAATGAAAAACACAATTTTTATACAAAAATATCAATTATTTCTTGTATACTACGAAGTTTTCAAAAAATTGTCTATTTTTGCAATAAATTGAACAAACTTTGCGTGAAAAAAGTACAAAAATCTATATTTTACAAATAACAACGTTAAAGAAAATTACGTATAAATAAAAAATTAAGTTTTTCCAAACGTGTTTATAAAGTGATGTCGCCGTGTGTGCATTAAAAACTTGCTTATTCAATTAAATAAACGTATACAACGTCAAAATTTTAATATTTTTCTAAAAAACTCAAATGACTTCGAAACTGTTTTGTATATGTAAGCAGCTAATTTACTCATCCAATATTGAACTCTAACCTTTTTAAGAATTTGGATTAAAAAAAAAAGAAAAATTCTGATGTACTGCGTGAACGAAAGAAAAATCTACTTATTTACATTTTATCTTTTTACTGGACAACGAAGCATAGCTAAGACTTGATCTTTTTACAGCGGAAACTTCTTTATGTTACCATATTATTCACTATTTTTTTAATCTAAAATATTAATCATTTTTTAACTATAAATTTTTTAATAAGTTGACTATTTTAGTATTAGCGTACGATTTTAGTTATGAACAGTCTAGTTTTGTTAGCCTATAAATAGACTAGGAAAAACATATATATAATGATTGTAACCTAAAAATTTTAACTTTAAAAATTTTTGGTCGAAATTAATTCATTTATACTAGTTGTGAATATTGTTCTTATTTGTAATTTTAATCAATTTATACATTTAAGATATAAAATTTAAAGGTAAATAGAGTCACATAAATTTTGAATGTTTCCTGAAGAAATATAGCAAAAATTGCGATGATCGAAGTAAAATTACTATTAAATGGTTCTCCACGTTATAATCTTTGCATAAAACATAATATAAATTACAATAATCTATAAGTACGTATATCAGCTTATACCTTACTATGAAATATACTGATAATTGTATTTGTAAAATAATATGAATGTTACAACAAAATCGGTTTTAATAATTATTAAAAATATCATGTTCCTTTTGGCTCTCCTTCCATAAGTTGGTTCGCACACCACTGCATGCTCAAAGATCGCGCACGATGGGTGAATTTTTAACAATACCACGGAATGCCGTAACCAGATCAATCCAAATTCCGGAATCTCTAAATTTCTCAGTCTAAAAATTACCTTAAATTTGTAAAAAAAAAGATTGAAATACTTTAGAGAGAGAGAGAGAGAGAGAGAGAGAGAGAGAGGCCGAGTGCGCCTCGAAAATCCAGCGGTTTTTCTCCGACCCTTATAAATTTTTTATTTTCTCCTACCTCCGTGCGAGCGGCACGGTGGGTTAGTCTGGCTATCTGGTCAACGAAGAAAAGAGTGGGAGAGAGAGAGAGAGAGAAAGAAGGAGAAAAAAAAGAGATCGAGCGGTGACATCGCGAGGCTCGTTGGCGCGGGGGATGCTAATCAGATGGCGAGTCGCGGCGAGATCAAAGGAGAGATGAGCGGCACCACACGCGCCACCGTCTCGTGCGGCTCTTACATTTGAATAACGCGCGGGCAAGATTCACGAGACCGACGGTAGTTGGGTCCTTTCGTCCATATAGGTATATATAGGTATACACGACCGGGAGGGTTACACTTTGGACGTCTGATCGATCGATCCTCGACGGGCTATTCCGATCCACTTACTCTCGAAGCGGTGTCTCTTCTTTCTCGATTCTCCTCTTGTGATTGTGGGCCGGCTTTTTCCTTTTATACCTTTGGCTCTGCAGCAGGAGGATGCATTTGTCGCTCTTTCATTTTCAATCGTATCCATCCCCCTCCCCCCCTACCTCTCTCTCTATAGCGATATATTCCCTTTGTTCTCGATCGCGTTACCACTGATATTTTCGATAATGTCGGCAACGCATCAATATCTCGCTGTACACGCGTATATTTATAATCTAAATCACGGCATTCCAATTCAATTAATTATTTGGTTGAATATCGTTTCACAAAGTGTATACATATATCTATGTATATTCGTGTGAAACGCGTTTCAGAAACTATGACGTACATTCAAAATTGGCGTACATATTATTGTAACCTTTTCTTTCCTGCCATTCCTTTGCGACGCAAAAGTAAAAAAAAAGTAATAATACACCGGAAAAATAATTTCGAGTGCACCGGAATTTAAATTTGAACTTGGCGCAACAGTTGCATCGGTGTAATACGAGAAACGTACATGTATGTAAGTTACAGCAAAATTATTATCCCCTCGGTAAATTTGAACGGCGAGATAAATAAATGAAAAAGAATGGAAAAGAAGGAAAAAAAAACGAAAAAAGAGAAGGAAGAAAGAGCGCGAATATACGCGTCAATATAGCTAATCTCGGAGATCTCTCGGATGAAAAAAACCGTCAATCAGTCAGGAGTAACGTGTAGTGCCAAAATAAATGAAAGCTCCCGCGCCGAAGAGCCATTGAAATAACAAAGGGCGCAACGCGCGCGTACCCGCAACTCGCTTAACGAAAATAAAAAGGAATAACGAAAAAAAGAAAAAGAAAAAAACGAAAACTGTAGGAAGAAGAACGAAAAAAAAGGTAAAAATTCTCGTCGATCCCTCGTCGATATGCAATAATAATAAAATCCGAAAATTATGATGTTTCGCGGGTGAACTCAGGTGAGTTGCTGCCGGCCCGCGTGTGAAATAACCTCGAGGAGGAAAATATATTGCGTAAGAGAAACTGCGAAGCGAGATGCCGACCGTAGACTCTATGGATTTCGAGTTTGCCCTGGTTATACAGTCCGTGTCAAAAGTTTATTATACGCATATTTGTAAATGACGATTGTATCGTTGTTGTATCGTGCGTCTATACTTTCCAGCTGTTCCTCGCGCGATTTGTTATTATTTTTATTTTAATCTGATTAAGATTATACTTGGTTTGACAATCAAGTGACAAGATAATAATTGTTTTTTTTTAATCGAAATGCATTGGTACACGTGAAAAAATGACAATGTTATTGAGTAACCGAGAACTTGCGAACTTGACAAGTTATTTAATTGAATATTAAAATTATTAATAAAAGTACAATTAATATTGGTTACAGATCTATTAATATTTACTGCATATTTTGTAAATTATATCTGATAAAAATAATAATTTTCATTGTTTATCAAATCTGTCGCCTTTGCATACTAATATCTTTATATAGAATTCAGTGGTTACGATCAATTTTCAAATTTTATTTCTGAATTAATCGTCGTTCACGTACCCGTCATGTGTATTCGAATTTAAGCGATTAATCGCTTTGTGTGTTAATGGCATACAGGTTTAAATATAAAAATGTTGCAATAAAATGTAATTTATCAGACTATAAAAAAAATAAAATATTAGGTAGATAAATAAATTAGGTATATCAAAAAATGGCAAAGAGCTGATTATTAAAAGAGAGTATTGCTATTCGTTCGAGAAAAGTGAAATATATACCTAGATAAGTATACAGAATAGAGAGAGAGAGAGAGAGAGAGGGAGGGAGCGTAAATATCGTAGGTGTAGAGTCGAGGTATAGGTATAACGCATGATCAATCATATTTTAACGAGGCTTCGAGAGGAAATATAGATACAACTTTGAATCCGGGCTGTACGTCCGAAAGGAGCTCGAAAGAAGAAGGGCAGGGTATGTGTATATATACAAGGAGGCGAAAGAGAGGAGAAAAGAGGAGCTAGTGAGCGAGTGAGCGAGCGCGTAGGCATAAAGATGTTGTTTGAGGCGTCGGACACCTGTGTGCCGGTCGGGAGGGAGAGATCGACCAAGAAACGAGAAGAGGAAAATAAGAAGGAGAGTGCCCTTCGTCCCCTTTTTCACAGAAAGTTCGCTCCTCGCTCCTCGCTCCTCGCTCGTGTCCAGCTCTCGTCGCGCTTATGTAGATATAAGACCCTGGCCAGGCCAGGGGAAAGGGAAGGCGCGCACTCACACACGTTATGCGTGCACCCTACATTAAGATGCGGCTCGATGATAAGGGCGACTTTACGATCTCACGCTCCGGCGATTCATAGCCCGGGCAATACGAACGGCCGTCGTTTACCGGTGTTACAGCGCGCCTTCGAACGCGCCGCCGCCGCCTCCTCCTCTTCCTCCTCTCTCTCTCTCTCTCTCTCTCTCTCTCTCCTCGCGCTACCCGCGCGAGCTCTTCATCTACGTCGTCCCTCCCGAGCCGCGGCCCTTCGATTTTATGACAAGTTCCTTAGCCTTTCACTTTTTATTTTCGCGCCTCCGCCGACTCCACACCGCCTCGGCCTACACCGCCTGATAAATCGTTTATACCCTCCACTCCCTCCACTCCCTCCACTCTCTCTCTCTCTCTCGGGCTCGCTGTTTGTGTATACCTATAGAACGAGATGGGAGATGTCGTACACGTGCGTAAGTGCAAGTGCGCGCGATATCGATTGCCTCCTATGATTCCTTCCTTCCTTCCTTCCTTCCTTCCTTCCTTCCTTCCTTCCTTCCTATAGCTCCTTCCTTTTTCTTTACGAATCCGCGTGCACCCCGCGCGTTTCTCTCTCGGCCTTTGTTCTGCTTCGTTGCTCTATAAAGTTTTAGTGCCACGCTATACGGCACGGGATCCCGCGATATCATCCTTTCGTTTATTCGATTGCGCAATGCCGGATTATCGGGATATCTTACTCAACGATTTATACATATGCACACTTCGATCTATCCGTACGCGACGACAAACTGAGGTGCGCACGGTCGACCCCTTTTCCTCTTTCACACGCGTCACCTCGCCCGATATCGTTAACATAACTAATTTTCGAAATATGGCAGACACAAATCTATGGACAAGTCTTGCAATTTCTAAAATATCAATTCATCATTTTGCGGCGATTATTACGATCAAAAAATCATCAGTAAAATTATCATTAATTTACTATATAATCTGGACTGGCGTAACCAAAGAAAAGTTCGGATGCGGACGTAAACCACGATGATGTACTGAAACGTACTCAAGTGATAACAAAATATGCATTATATAGCTATATAACCAAACGTATAACCAAAGAAGAGTCGTGCAACTTGTATAAAACATAATATCCTAAATTAGTAAAGGTTAACGTAATATTGATTCTAAATCATTTCTCTATATTAGAGAACCTTGATGCATTCATCCCAAATGACATATTAATTAAGTCACTTTTATCCCTTTTACACTATATACTCCAGTTTAACAATATTTACATTTATCAAAATATTTACCATAATGTTCTATTATCATAATTTCATGATTGTGTGTGTGTGCGTGTGACATGTATCAATTGCTTTACGACACTTTATATAACTATATAGTTAAAATCCTCATCAACAATTGGTTATGTATCTTAATTTTACACATATTATAATCAGAAAATGATGTTTTAAAAAAAAATATAAGTTAACTTAATATAAAAAATTGAACATAGTGAGGCGAATTATCAGACTGTTCTGTAGCTATATAAATTCAACTCCCCAGATTGAAGTGCGGTTACTGGCAAATCACTGTTTTAACAGTCGATACTAACCTTGTAATCAGCATATGTACATAATTTACATAAATATATCAAAGAAACTTGTATATGTATACATAAAATAATTCTTGCAATCTTTTTTATTATCTGTTTTCATTAGTTTAGACCGTGTAAATTTTCAATATTGTATAATTTTTTGTTTCAGTTCCCTATTGATCAACAATCATTGGATAGAGAATGCTAAAAAATCTGACGAAAATAATACGTTGACTGGCGTTATGTATTACTACTGATCAACTGTCTGTCTGCTTCACTTTACACTTGGGTATATATGGACTATAGTTAAAAACTGCGCAACGATTTTATCATCTTCCAATACCCTGAAATCCATAAATAATCCTTACAGGGATAAATAAAAATGTAATTTATTCTATTAAAATCGTAATCAATCGTTCATGAAATTGTAAACAAATTATACTTTTATCATTCGTTTGTTCAAATCACTATTTTTTTCTTGATTCATAAAAAGTATTTGATTCAGCTTTCGTATTATAAAATTGGTCTACCTATAAAAAAAAATGGGCTATTTCACGTCAACTGATGGTTGGCTCAGAATTTTAAAATGCACGAAATTTTGGGTACAGACTGGAAATATTTTCCAAAAAGCAGGAATAAATATTTTGGTGTTGAAAGTGATTTGTTTAAAAGTTATTTTAACCTCATAACGTCAACTTTTTCAAGTTTTTTCAACACCAACTGTGTTTACAGCTATTTATCTCAAAATCTATCAACTTTTAATGTATAACATTATATGTGACATTGGTAACAAATTATGTCAAGAATTTATCCTTGATGATTAGAATTCCAAATCCCAAGATTAATGTCTCATAAACTATATGTCATTACTGAATTTGAGAAAATTGTAAGTTCGCCCCAATTGATTTTTTCATCCAGAAGTTTAAAAGAAAGCTAGAAGCACTATCTTTTATATGGTCTGTGGCTTGTAAATGACGTTCAATTCCGTAAAAAGTTATAATAATTTTAAGAAATACAAAAAGTTATAAAAATTTAAATAGAATTTACTACATAAATATTTGAAAATCAATTTTCAAGATAGGTAGTGTTGAAAAAAACTTGAAAAATTTAACGTATTGAGGTTAAAATACCTTTTGAACAAGTAATTTCCAATACATAGTTTCATCAACGTTTAGTCAAACAATTCGGAAAATCACCTTTTATTAAAATCACGAATCGTCTTACAATGAATTTACAACGTTTCGAATATGTTCGTACGTATCTTCATATTCGATCAAACATCTATAGAATTATTAAAATGTGAAGAAATACAAATTAATTTTGAAAAACTGAATTTCAACAAGTTTAACTACAAGAATTCCCAATCGTCCTGGAAATAATGATATACAAAATAAAACGCGCACACGCATTGAAGGAGCTACTATATACAGATTGAATCTTTGAGCGTAGCGATAATTAAATAAAAATAAAGATAAAAAACGGCGCATAGACGTACAGTTATATGTGTGTATATAGGAAGTACAGTTATATATATTTGATCTTTGAAAAATGGAAGGTATAATCCCGAGGTAAGATAGGATAGGCCGAATGGAATTCTCACGCGTTCTCATTTAATTGTCGCCTCGGTCCATCTCTCTCCCTCTGTATCTCCGAACCGAGATGATTAATCCACGGCGAGTACAGTGGGTAGATATACCATCGACTCGTCCGGGTTTCGCGAAGGGTAATTGACGTTTTATTCCTTCCGAATTGTATATCAGGAGAGAACAAGAAAGATGACACGTGCGCGAGCCACGGCGTGTACACACACCCGCGAGCGACTATCTCTCGAAAGAGATGCTGCAGTGCGCGCACACACACAGACACACACGCGCGCGCACTCGTAAAGTCCATCTCGGTGTCTCGGAAGGCGCGCGCGTGCAAGTGTAAATCAAACCCGCGCTGCCCACTTGTAAATCACCGGGTAAGTACACACCGGTGGGATAATTTACGCAGCCGCTTCACCTTTAGCGTGCTTATACGTTCGGGCGGAGGCTACCCCACCCTCCTCGTCTCTCCTCGCGCGGTCACTCCTCGGTCTCTATCCTTTCGCGGTGGAGTAGGGAGTGTAGGGAGAGCGCGGCTTTCCGATGGCTCTCTCCTTAACATTCTGCGTATAACGGATATAAACGTCTTTCAAAACCGCGACCGGTATACTCGAGCTCGAGCTTGCAGCGCGGAAAGAGATTCGGAGCTTCGGAGATTTCGACCGAGCGATTGCGACGAGACGTTTTAACCGGGAGGCAATCCCCCTTTATTTCTTTCAGTCAACTTCTTCTTTTGCTCCTCTACCCTTCCCCCACCCCATACCTTGGGCTTTATCTTTCCTCCTAATAATTATGTTTACCTACCTCCTTTTTTTCCTTTCTTCTTCATTTTATACTTGCCATTCATGATATTTCAAACGCGTCACGCACCCGACGCTCGCTTACCGACGTTCACATTATTATTTATTTTTATCCACCTCTTTTCGTCCTCTATGTGCACTCGGACGACAGAAATATTTCGGAAAGACTAAATACTCCATTTTTTATTATTACTTATTAGAAATTCACATTTACTTGTAATGCAATTACAATTATATTTTTTCGATGTGTGTCGACTCCTAGTTCTTAACTGTTAAGATTGTACGTACAGTTTTCGATGTCGATATCGGTAGACTATTAACGTTTTAGCATAATGTATGAAGAGAACGAACGTTTTCAACTGTTTTGATACATGAAATTTTAATAGTACTTATAACTGTAAATATATGCTCATTTGCTCATGCTATTTAACTCATCATGTCTTAGCAATTGAGATACACGTCTCTCTGCGACTTCACTATTAATTTATAAAAGGAACGCTGTATAATTTGACTATATATATAATTACTAATAGTTTCCTATAAATCAATTTAATATTGAAAATTCAAATTGTGTACTTTATTATAGGTATATACTTTGTGTAAATGTAAGTACTTAAACTCAGTAGCAAAAACTTACTAAATATGAATATAGCATTTTTCCTCCTCTCTTTCGATCGCACCTCTGTTGATAAGAAACTGTAAAACCTAATATATTATACTTGTTTTTTACTTTTATTAAGAATTACGGATATAAATATTTTAGTATACACAATATTTCAGTATTGTAAACAAATAATAATTATCAATGTTCAATCAGGAAAAATTAAAATAAAATCAATTTTGTCTTACTATTTTGTTTATATACTAATTTAATATAAAATTAATTAAAATGATTTTTTAATAAATTTTAATAAAACAATATTATTTGCGTTTAAAAAAAATATAATACATTCCATGTTTGGAGCAATATAAATCAAATTATTTCTCTTAAATTGTATCCCGGACTTGTTTCCTTTAATGTTTCCAAAGTCTTTTATAATTCAAAACAATGAATTTTTTACTTAACGATGGTATTTATTTGCGTCGGAACATAATAAATACTAACACGTTAATTCGACCTAGTTGACCAAGTCAGCCGTACTTGCCATGAGGTTGTATCTGCACACATATATCAATAACTATTAGAGTACATTTTTGTGAGTGCACGTTCAAAATGATTTTACGCAAAAATACAATAAAAACCACTACTAATTAATATTAACAGGTAGCTCCCTCGTACAGTGCTTTTTTCTAATTATGCGTGTATTACTATTCATGCTACATTATATTCATTATTTTTTCACCTGTTTAAATTAACATTAACAGTGATTAAAAGAAAAAAATACACAGCATTTTCAATAAAAAATATCTATAATTTTTATTACTACAAATTTCATTTAAAAGTTGACTATTTTTGCAATAGCTTTAAAATGAATGAAGATATCTAAAGAAACCTCAACCCAGAAAGGTAGATAAATTTATGCTCTACATTACGCCGTTTAACAGACATAAATATTAAAATGGTAACATTAAAAAAATGAAACAAAAAACGATTTTTAAAGAGCAAAAATTGATTCCTGTAAGTACATTTGTAGATATCTAAAAACGCGTAAATTGAGTCAGAATAAAGTCCAATCGGTTTGACAGAACCAAAAATACGAGATCACCTGCACATATATAGACGCACATTTCAAATCCGCGAGTGTCAAAACATCGATAAAACATAAGTTTAGAAAAAAAATTTTCTTTTACTATGACAATGCTCTCTCTACGAGGAAACAAAAAGTCAAAGTAATAAACGAAGTTTATCGCGTTAGAATAATACCTCTCTACCAAACATAGAATATATATACAGACAAGTTCGCAGGTTCGATATATGGATTGCCCGATGCAACGTACTCGCGCAAGTATATGTATAAGGAGGCACACCGAACAATGAAATAACCGCATATAAAACCGAAAGAGGGTGGTGAAAAAAGAGGGTGTTATACGCGCAACATAAAACGAACGAGGAAGCAGCGAGAGGAAGGATTTGGTTTTGGTATGCATATTCGGATCTTCGATGATCCCAGGTGCGCGCGGGTATAATATATATCTATATATCTATATAAATACTTGAGTGAAAATCAAAAGGAGAGGAGAGGAGAGGAGAGGAGAGGAAAGAATGAACCTCGGCGAAAGTGATATAGAAACGCGGTTAGGGTTCTTGGTCGATCGGAATCCGGAGCTGGTACAGACCGAAGGGCCAGAGGTTTCCCGCTGAGCAGCCGCGCATTCGTTCCTTCTTCCTCGTAGCGCGTATTATTTGCTATCCGCACGATCGTATGTATATGCTGGACGGTGCAGTTTAAACGTCCGCGTGTGCATATATGCATCGAGTCTACAGAGAATACACTCGGACGTTTATTTATCGCCCGGTGAATTCGCGCCTCGACTCTCCCCGAGTTATATGTCGCCGTTTCAAGGATCAAGAGGTCAACCTGTCAGCCTATGAGAACAACACCAGCAACTGCTTCCTCTTCCACGGTTTTTTACTTTGTCTATATATCCTATATCCTACATACAAATGCGAACAAAGAAATAGGATCCGCGTGAATATATATCCTTTTGTATCCCGGATGATATATATATATACACGCATACTGAGCTTACCCTTCCTTTTTCTACCACAAGTTTGTATGTCTTCATGTGACCATTATGTTAATGCGAATGTAACAAGAATAAACAATTATCAACATAAAAAACACTTAGACATAATCTTATTAAGTAATTAATCAACTAAAAAGTCCATATATTATTTATTTATTTATTTATTTTACAAATCATTTTAAATCTCCCCATAAAGTTACAATTTCTAATATATTGTGGAGTTAAATTTCAAAGTTGCAGGCGCAGTCTAGGTACGGTAGAATAAATAATATAGTTACGAATAGACGAGACGTCGCAAACTATAGACTTGGATTTCTAAGGTTATACTCAATAGATCTATTCGTAAACAATGAAATAATATCTTTATACCCAATAAACTGATTCAAAACTTTGTAAACAAAATATCAATCATAAAATTTACATAAGTATTTTAGATCGAATAGATTACACTTACAAGGAGACCATCATATGTTCGGGTGACCAATTCCAATAAGCCTGAACATGCTTAATCTGTAATATATTAATAGATGATATGTAAAGCCCCAGGGTCTAACGATGAGTTTGGGCCTACTTATACCTAATTTTCTTTATTACCGATGAATAGTTCAGATTAAGTGAAATTCCAGACTCGACATATCTGCAAACAGGCAATGTAACATTCTACATGCCTCGATCTTGACAATTATCCATTCTGAAAAGCAAATATGTTATAAATTTTGAAAATAAATATTTATTTCAATATAATTAATGATTTTGTTTGCACCAGATGTGCTTTCTTATGTATAATATAGTGTTAAACGATGTTCGACTTACCTTTTTGTTCTTTTGAAGCCAAAATTTCAGAACTTACTTTTCTGCGCAAATGAATCTTTTAAATGCTGTTGAACACAATAATTTATTTGTGAAATTTTTCCTTCAACCATCTTGATCCATACAAAACAACGTTTCTAATCCATCTATTAAACCAATAATAATATTTCCTAAATAATTGAAAGGTGCATCGCTAGAAACACAATTTCACTGTTTAATTTATACCTGAAAAAGATAACAAAGAATCAATATCTTACAAAATATTTGTATTTACAAGGAGTGAAGGAAAAGGAACTGTAATACTTATCTGACAGTAAGTTATGAGTCGATTGTAAAATAACTTTATATTCATCCGCTTCACCAACTGTTTTTTAATAATTAAATCTTCTATTAGTAAAATTATTACAATTATTTAATAAAAACAAGTGTTAAATAATCCAGATTCAAGCAACCTCTTGAACTGTCAACAGGTTAAGAGGTTAACTTGACTGCGCAGTGCCCACAGCACGTTCGTTCCTTTTCTTCTTTCACGTTTCTACGTCTGCAACTGCGCGCGCAAGACGTACGAACTACAAACTGTACCTGTACCGTGATTATAATCAAATTCTTCCGATTAAAAAGTTTTTTAAATTTAATAAATTTGACATTTGAAACGGTACTAATGTTATTTCGATTTAAGACAAATTAATAAAAATAAAAACCATCTGTCGTCATAGCTTGAAACAATGCCGTCTGCTACCAGATACTGAATTAGATTTTTAAGTTTTTAACTTACTCTACTTATTACATACCTCGTGGTAGACAGCTGTTTAAAGAAAAGGTTAACTTTTACAAAATATTAACAGTATTACAAAAGTGCAATCCAGTTTAAACAATTTAAAGAAGGTAAGGTTTTAAATAATTTTGAAAAATAACACGCTTATAAAATTTTAATAAACATTTTATTTTTTATAGCTTAAAATATATTAACAAAGTAGCTGGTACAATGTGATGGATGGTAAGCATCATAAAAACAAAGAAAACAAAATGCATCTCGACACCAAGAGCATCTTACGAATGAAAGTGCACCACAACTACAAGTTTTCGATATTGTTTTAGAAAAACAAACTTCTAAGACGTTCATGAAGACATCTCTGTGATTTATCAATTTAGCAGAGTACCATGCATACTGAATCATTGGTCTGAAAATTGGTGCTGAAAGTTGATTATGAATCAAAGAATGTATTTTCAAAGCATCATCCCTTGTATTAATTTGGCGCTGATTTTCAAGCAAATATGTGCAATTTTGAAGTTTTTTAAGAAAAAGTTTAATTTGCCTATGCATGTATGTATCTAACGGCTGGCAATACATGGTGCATCCAGGAGGTATGTATTTTACAGTACAAGATGAGTCACCAGAAGATTTCTCGAAACACTGAAACAATTCCGGTTTTCCTTGGCCCCCCCATGAATCCAAAATCAGTGTAAAATTGTTCTCTTGTACATAAGGGGCTAAAATTTCTTTAACGTAACAACAGAACAGATTAGTTGAACATTTTCCTGACTTGGAAGCATGCACAACTATATTTTTGTATACAGCTTCTAACTGATATATGTGTTCCTGTATTCGAGGGCCAAACTTTCCAGACACTTCCTGTAAACAAATAAACACTTTCGGTAATAAACCTCCTGCAGCTGTGATGGAGTATTGGACGGTGTAAGTGTGTGTCACTTTATTGATGTCACCAAGGTAAACCTCAACTGCTTTCTTCCCTCGATGTTCAAGAGTGCATTCCACATTTGTGCGATACTCACAACCCATCTGATCTGTATTAATTACAAGATTTAAGTCAGCACTTGCGCAAATGATCTGACACTCTGATTGAAATGTTTCAGCAGTTTTTAAAATATTTTCAAGAGATCTGAATTCTACCGGTTTGATGTATCTTGTCACTTTCCTTTGCCTAATTTTAAATTCCCTTTTAAATCTTTCAGTCCATGCTGAGGAAGCTCTAAATTGAAACGTGTCACTCTGAAATTGCTGCGCAGCTTGAAGGGCCCATTCTTGCAAGTTCCTAGTCGTGATAGAAATCTTTTCTTGACGAGCATCACAAAATCTATCATACGTCCATTTCTTAATTGCAGTACTTTTATCAAATTTTGTGCCTCCTTGTAAAACGTCTTTCCTCCAACGAGATAATTCATCAATTCTTGTTAATGCTTTGCCAGCATACTGCTTTAAAGTTGCAAATTTCCAATTAGGATGCTCCCTCTGCAAATTCAGAATGTAAATTTTCTTTTGAAGTGGAACTATTTGCAGCTTTGATCTCTTTTCACATGGCTCGTACTCACTTGAAGACTGACTGACTGGCTGCGACAAATCTGTCAAAATTTTATACATTTTAAAAAGATGAAAATTAAATCATTTGTTTTTTATCTCTGAATATATTACTTTATGAACGAGTTACTGACTTACCCGTGTCAATGTCTGTTGTAGATAGAGATTGAGAAAGTTGATCAATTTGCCCTTCCGCTTCAATGTCCACAATTTCATCATTACAAAACAATTGTTCTTCTTCAACCGATGAGAGTTGCTTAATAAAATTTTCAATAAGAGATGCTATTTCGTTCCCTAATTTAATTGCCTCTACAGAAAAAGGCTCACAAAACTCTTCAGTATTAATTAATTCTTTTTCTTTCAAAAGCTTTGTGGACACACAGAAGCTTTCACTAACAATCTTTTTAAAATTCACATCTTCAATTATATTATTAAAATTAGTACTTGAACTTGATTGTTCATTCATTTTTAATAAAAACAAACAAAACAGTATATATACACACAGACACACACATATATTATATATATATATATAATTTATTAATTTAAAAAAATAATAAGAATATAAAAATAAAAGATTAAAAAGATCTGGAGTAAAAAATATAAAATATAAATACAATGGGTGAGTGAATATAATAAAATAAAAATTGCAAATAAAAAATAAATAAATAAAATACTCAAGTTATTATTAACTATATGCGCATACGTGTATATATATAATTTCAATTATAAAGAAATAACGAATATGTCAGTAAAAGTATAGTGAAGAAACTTCGGTCAACTATAATATAGGAATTTAAAATTTGCGTCCATAAAATGATCAAATTTTGACCTAATATTAAAGAGTTGCAGATCACTAGAAATAGCTAATTCTTTAAACATTTTTAATGCATAAACAAAAATATTTTTCGCATATTTTCATAAGAAATAATAAATAAATAAATATTTTTGTCTTTAATCATTAACTTGATTATAAATTTTGTTTATAAATATTAAATTGACGTTATAACAGAATATTACGGTTCAAAAAAGTAAATTTTATACAATTCTTAATAACAATTACGTTTCGGCTAATTTATTTTTAAACAAAATAAAGATTATGGTACAAAATGTTAAATAAATAATAAAATTAATTTTTTTTCCATTTAGACTTCTAGGAGATTAGGCAATTATTTCTATTTATTATAATAAATTATTTTGTATTCATGTATAAATAATTCTGGCATATGAATTTGATTTTTTTGAATTATCCAATCAGGTATAAGTACGAAATTAACCAATGACAGAATCAATGTATATATAGGTATAACTATAATATCCATATTCCATTATGTGTGTGCAGTCAAGTTAACCTCTTAACCTGTTGACAGTTCAAGAGGTTGCTTGAGTCTGGATTATTTAACACTTGTTTTTATTAAGTAATTATAATAATTTTACTACCTGAAAGGAAAAAGGAAACTAATAGAAGATTTAATTATTAAAAAACAGTTGGTGAAGCGGATGAATATAAAGTTATTTTACAATCGACTCATAACTTACTGTCAGATAAGTATTACAGTTCCTTTTCCTTCACTCCTTGTAAATACAAATATTTTGTAAGATATTGATTCTTTGTTATCTTTTTCAGGTATAAATTAAACAGTGAAATTGTGTTTCTAGCGATGCACCTTTCAATTATTTAGGAAATATTATTATTGGTTTAATAGATGGATTAGAAACGTTGTTTTGTATGGATCAAGATGGTTGAAGGAAAAATTTCACAAATAAATTATTGTGTTCAACAGCATTTAAAAGATTCATTTGCGCAGAAAAGTAAGTTCTGAAATTTTGGCTTCAAAAGAACAAAAAGGTAAGTCGAACATCGTTTAACACTATATTATACATAAGAAAGCACATCTGGTGCAAACAAAATCATTAATTATATTGAAATAAATATTTATTTTCAAAATTTATAACATATTTGCTTTTCAGAATGGATAATTGTCAAGATCGAGGCATGTAGAATGTTACATTGCCTGTTTGCAGATATGTCGAGTCTGGAATTTCACTTAATCTGAACTATTCATCGGTAATAAAGAAAATTAGGTATAAGTAGGCCCAAACTCATCGTTAGACCCTGGGGCTTTACATATCATCTATTAATATATTACAGATTAAGCATGTTCAGGCTTATTGGAATTGGTCACCCGAACATATGATGGTCTCCTTGTTAGTATTGTTACGTATGAAAAGGAGAGAAGCGAGAAATAAAAAGGTGGACTGCGGGATACGACCCCGGGACCTCAGTGTGCGAATCGCGCGCTCTGACCATCGAGCTACCGTCCACCCGACGGAGCATCGACGATACGACCTACACTTCTTATCTGTCACTTGACTCCTTCTCATATGCTTAAGTCGCGCGGCGATGTCCGTGATAATACGCATATAATTAACCATGAGAAAATAATGGTTTTTTTTTAAATATAATCCTACATTATCGAAACTTTAACCTTGAGATTTATTCATAGTCATAGCAAATGCTAAAACTAAGGGAAATTGTTTTCTTTATAGAATCAGTGGTAAATTTGATGAGTCAATTACAATTTCCGCTGCAATGTTATATTTTAATAATAATCGAGGACGAAACGCCTTTAATTTTTTAAAACGGCCGTACTCTGGGGAATTGCATCAATCATAGTGGACAAAGAGTAAATATATGGCCTGTTTATTCGAAAGTAAAACATTTAGTTCGGAAAGATCGATATTATTTATTATACACATACATAATTATCATCAACCTTATAGTAGAATTTTAAATATGAAAAATGAGCTTGAAGTTAAGAAATGGCCAGTGAAACTGGTCAGGTTCTATCTTGAAATTAAACGCTTTTTCACACATTTCTTAACCATTTCTTAGATGGACGTAGCCTTCAAATATGAAACAGCTTTTCAAGTAATCCTGCAGTAAAAAAAAACAAAAAGCATGTTGTGAAATTTGATCGGTTTTATCATTTGTAATAGATACAGACGATTGTTTACGCTATATAAATAGTACTTTTAAAGATATTTTGACGTTTATCATTTTTCTCTCAAATTGAGCCAAATCATTTTTAGGAGCTTGTTCATAGCTATTTTTCCTAGCTAAAATTGCCCATTTTTCTTAGTCTACTTAAAATTCCAAAAGCATTTTTGATGAATATCTCTGAATTTTTCTAATTTTTAGTGGTATTAGTTTTTAAAATTTTTGTGCATTCGTAAATAGGTCTCTGCAATTTGGGTATCACATCCCCTTAATGTGAAAGTGTGGAATGGTTGTACTAATTGTTAGCTGTCATGATTTCAATCCATGTTTGGCAGATTTAGGTTTAATAAGTTGTATGGTTCAAGAAAATGTTCATTAATATGAACTTGTGGGGATAACTGCGAATTATAAGAATTAAATCGATTATTATGATTTATTATGATTTGTTTATGGATTTTGTGATTGATATCCATCGATTTATATTTTCTGGTGCAGAAGAAGAAGAAAAATCGTCTAAAATATTGTTAATATAATAATTATAATAATACTTATTGTTATTAGAAATACGAAAAATTTTGTTGAAATAAATGTAAAAATTATTACGATTTAATTGTTTTAATTTATTCTATTTAATTTTTAAGTTTGTATACAATTAATATAATACATTATATACTTAGATTTCAAATTTTCTATTCTGATCATGGTGACGGTGTTTATTTAAATGTTGATCTACTTTCAGTAAATTGTGGAGATCATATCCCGACCATTTTAGTTTATATCCAGGAATGCCTTTTTCATATTGTAAATAGGAAAATGTCTACGAAATTTGTTGTTAAGTTATTTAAAAATTTCATTTTAATTTTTACTAATGAATTGCTTTTTTTTATAAAATTATTTTAAAGTGACAGGGATGATTTTTTAACTATATAATAAGTTAATTTAAGGTAGATTCAATTTTAAAAGCCTTTGATGTGAAATCCTGGATCATCACTTTTCTTGCTGAAATTTTCCTTCTAATACGTGAGCTACATGAAGGGTTAAAAATTGAACAACTGTCTGGATGTTTTACTGTTACGTTATAACAAATAGGTTTACTTTAAGAATAATTCAATTTTTTGTAAGTAATAATATCAAGATTTGTTAAAACACTTAATTCTACATTTTATAATAATTTATGCACCTATAATTATGTTGATTATAAAACTTGAAATTATCTATAATTTCCCTAGTAGAATTCAGAATATAAGAAATAGTTGGGAAGTTAATAAATGGACAGCGAAAATGGTTAGTTATTGACTAGCGATGAAACGCTTTTTCGCGCATTTCTTGCACATTTACTAGAATGGACGTAATCTCCAAACATCAAGTATTAAGTTCTCGGTAGTCTTGAAAACAAAACTCGACGCTTGTTATGAAATTTGATCCCTTTTACAATTTCGAATAGGCTCCGACGATTGTTTGCATCGAACAAACACTCATTTTCAAGATAGTTTCACTTTTATCAATTTATCACCAAATTTACCCAAAACATTTTTGCAGGCTTGTTCATAGTCTATAATGCGCCAGGTATCCTGCTTACGGAAACTAGTTTTACAACCTTCAAAATACTTAGTTCAATCCTAACATTTATAGATTATTCTATAAAATAGCTACGAAAGGTTAAAAAAAGCGTTTCATCGCAACCCCTAAAATATACCTAGTTTTAGCCTATTTCTAGTTTAACTGGCTTGGTACTGCTCACACTAAATGGATTTCAATTCTACTAGGGTTATTGTCTAAATTTTTCTTTTTTATATACTTAATCTAAATTATTATATTCTTATTTAGCTTTTCATTCTTGGATATCAGAAGATGATTCTAACTAGTTGGAGTTACTTCCATCTTATATGTCCCGACTTTTGGAAAAACAATTTTTTCAACGTGCTGGGTGCTGGCGAATTCAAAAGATTGAGTACTGATGAATACTGATTTTGTTAATTGGATACTCTGAGATTCTTATATCATGTTCATGAACTAATCAAAAGTATCATTTTGTATGCTAACACTCTCCTATACCTATTTGTGCAATGTAAAGAATTAAAAATCTATGCGGCAATACAAATTGCATACTGATATATAGATTTTTAATGATTTTAATCGTTTTTTTATTGTTATCTTCAAAAAACAGTTCTGATCAAGTGTTCAATGGCAAAAAGATTTGTAATTTTGAGTATTTGTCACGGAACATTAATTTACACATATTCAACTACATGACTTTTGTTAAAACGATTCTATTGCGTTAAGTTGAAAGTTTGAAGTTAGTACCATACAACGTTTCAGCAACGTTGATTTGATGAATTAGAAGCGTGTTACAAAAATTGTCAGAACATTTTATAACAATGTTGTCATTTGAAAAAGATTACCTAACGTTATATCGACACCCTTCAAATACATAACGCTGTGTTTACATTGCTTTGGTTACTTTCCACTGTTTCACGAAGGTTGTAAGATATCGTGGCGTATTATATAGCCTATATAGAAACAGAGAAACAGTCGTAGCATAAAACACACTCTGACCATTTAATAAATCACATTGTATGCTAGATGTCTCTTACAATAATTAATCTCTTAATTGTATACATAAAGGATGGGTAAAAAGGAGTATGGTCTAAAATTTAAAAAAAATCAATTTATTTTTTATTTTATAAACAAGTTTTAAATGTTACGTAGAATATGCGTAAATAAAGTTTAATATTATAAAGCTTATGTGCTTACATAATTTCAGCATTAAATAATCTTCAGTTAATGCAATAAGTCATGTATTTTTATCTTTAAAGCTAAATAATTCAAAAACTATTTTTTATACCTTTAAAACATTCTTTGCAGGACAATTTTTGTCGTAGCCACCTGAAATTTTGCACACATTTTGAGGTATGTGTAGTACATTTTTATTACTACTTTTTTAATGAAACATCTGATATTTTTTAGGCAATTATATACACAAATTAGGTTTATCGAGCCAGTAATTGCATTTTTATAGATAAACCTTATTCGCTGTGTAAAGTTCTAGCTCTTATATGTATAAGTTTGAAATTTTTTTACCGGAGTCCTTTGATAACTTTTACCCTGCAAGGAGTTTTTTGAATTTGCAACTGTTTTAGGCCTATTTTGTTAAATATTTTAATATTTTAGGTAATTTGGGTGTTAGTAATCATCAATAAAGAATATTTTTTATAATATATTTGATAAAGATGACATTTCACATAATATTTTATAAAAATATTTTTCTGACCATACTCTGCCCTTAAACAGGTCACTGAAACTAAAAAAACAGTTAACTATAAATTGGACGATTTCGAAATTATTGCAAATTTTGTAATAACTATGGAAGTAATATTTTTTATCCTTTTTTTATACAGTATTTATTATAACCACTAACCTTTTTTTTTATTTTAACGTCGCTCTTTTTATGCTCTCAAATCGGTGGTAATCAGCGGCGGAGGTCGTACGATGTCTTTGTGAAGAAAGCACGAGGTGAAAATAGATTCCCCATGTGATGGTTGTATCAACCGTCCGGGGCCGGGAATCGAAACTGGGACCTCTAGATTACGAGCTTGACGCCCTAACCGACCGAGTCATCGCATGCCTCTACCACCAACTTGTAACTTATACGCGTACACCCAATTATACATCGATAAAGAAAACTAATAACCCGCACTGACACGAAAATAAGAACGGTAAAAAGAAAATATGAATTGTATAAGATCGTGAAAAAAGCAACAAACTACACGTTACACACACACGCGCGCGCGCGCGCACAGCCATTTATATATGTATAGACGTTGTTCGAAAGCTCAAGTAATATAAGGCGCATGGGTCGAAGGTATCGTAAAACGGTTTGTATATATAGGGAATTACGTTAACGGTGGTAATTGATCGAATCGAGCGCGCATAAATAGTGCAATCAAGCCCATAGTAATCCAATGCAATTAACCGTTTCTTCTCTCCTCGAACCCAATAGACCTATCTCTCTCTTCCTCGTATAGAATAACAAAGGAGCTTACGGTCTGTCATTCGTTTTGTTTTACAATGAGCGAGCGAAGACCGAACGTTCGGAGGTTGTCGTTTCGAGCTTATACCCATATCAACCAACTGATTTATCGTCTTATCGAACGAGAATATACGTTTTTAGAAAGTTTGTATATCTCCAAGGTGAGTATATAAATAATCAATGTAAATTATTTCGTCAAACGTTGCCTACGATTATATATGTATATAGCATTGTTTCTACCACTCCGAGTCGATATTTGTTGAAAAGCTCATCCAGGTGAATCGTGAAGGAGGAGGGGATTTCGCAGATGTCCCCAATCAATGACGTAGAGGGGAAGCTTGGCCGAAAGTTGATACAACGCGGTCGCAAATTCAATTAAAAGTTGAGATTATTAGGTTGGAGAATGAGTCCCCGGAGTGGTCGCACGGGCTCGCACAGCAACGCAGACTAGCCAGCCCAAGAAGGACTGGTCGACCTATAAGGGTGGAGAGGAGAGGAGTGGAGAGGAGAGGAGAGGAGAGGAGAGGAGAGGGATGACAGGCGAGAAAGGCAAGAGAGCCGAGGAGCGAGGAGCGCCGAGGAGAGACCGGAGGGGCGAGGAGAGTTATACTAATGGGGTTCTTGCTGATTCTGCTCGGCTAGCGGCTTGATTAAGCTCCTTCGCGACGCTCCGGGCAAATATAATGACTTTGCTCTGCAAACGCGCGCACCGGCCAGAAGTCGGATTCTCCACCCTCGATCCCTCTCTCTCTCAGTCTCTCTCCCCCCTCGCTCGAGTTTTCACGCGGATAAGTCGAGCCCGAGATCACGTAGCAGTCCTGGAAGCCGTGATTTCTCTTCCAAGGCAGTGGCATATCGACGGGGCAACCGTCCTCCGTTGAAAGTTAATTGTCAATAGTCCGGAAAAATCATTGTCTCCGTATCTAGCTGGCCGTAACATTCTTTCTTTTTTTTCTCTTTTTTTTCGCCTCTCTTTTCTCCGTCTTCATTCTTTGCGCCTTAACTATCTATTACCGATGCGACTATTCCACTTCGTGGAGTCTTAATTAAATTTTTGGACGTGCGCTTTTCGTCATTGCGTTTACTGCTTACTTGTAATTCGATGCATTTCCATCAGCTATCAACTGGAACCTAGATCGTCTATATACCATTAGAATTTTTTAGACTTTCGAGAATCCTTGCTCCTTAAAATAGTATTCGACGGATAATAAAGATAAAACAAAGAAAAGTGGCATCTATTATAAATTAAATCATGTGTATAAGTCACACAACAATTTTAAAAAATAATTTTAAAAAGTATTCGACCAATAATTTTCTTGAATACCTTTTTTATTTCTTTTTTTACTTAATCACTTATTCTTTACTTAACCACATTTTGTATTTTAATACTTAAAGCATATAGTGGAAAATTTTTTAGAGTTAAGTAAATAAAACTTAATTTTTCACTTATTTTCTGTTTTCTTTGTTTTAATACAACAAGTAACATATAAATAATATTCTTAATAATTATTTTGGGTAACTGGTGCTTGAAAATGAGCGATTTGCGGAACAAACTGGCGTACATATACGTACAGCATTTCTATCATCCATGCATTATTTACTGAATAGTAGCGATGCAAGGCGCGAAGGAGCTTCAGACCGAAAGCGTCGCGAAGCGAAGCGTATACAAATAAAGTGAAGTAACCCTGGTGGAATCAACAAAAATTTTGTAGCCATTTACTGAGTAGCGTTCTCATGTCAATCTATAAACTAACTAGGATGCTTGGTCAGGTCGTGTACAGCAATGAAACGCTTTTTCGAACCTTTTGTGCCCATGTTATGGTTTTCATTCCAATTTATAAACATTTTCTGAACATCAAAAATGCTTTTGGAATTTTAAGTAGACTAAGAAAAATTGGCCATTTTAGCTAGGTATAACAGCCATGAACAAGCTCCTAAAAACGATTTGGCTCAATTTGAGAGAAAAATGATGAATGTCAATATATCTTTAAAAGTACTATTTATATAGCGTAAATAAGCGTCTGTATCTATTATAAATGGTAAAACCGATCAAATTTCACAACACGCTTTAAGTTTTCTTTACAGGATTACCCGAAAAGTTGTTTCATATTTAATGAAGGTTATGTCCATCTAAGGAATGGTCAAGAAAGGTGTGAAAAAGCGTTTCATTTTGAGATAGAACCTGACCAGTTTCACTGGCTATTTCTTAACTTCAAGCCCATTTTTCATATTTAAAATTCTACTAGGGAAGTTTTACTTATTTAATTACTTTAAAAAAATTTCATTTGCTATAAATAAATAGAAATTAAAATTTTTTAATTAATTTTTTTGGTTTTTTTACTCATTGATTAATTAAAAAATGACTTTAAGTGACTTAAACGTTTTTTTTAATGTCATAGATATCACGTTTTTTTGTTTTATTCTATTTTTGAGCTTCGACGGATACTCGCCCAGCTTTGGTTTAATTAAATAATAAAACGTTCCGTTCTTTCAAGTGTCGAAGAAAATAATTTCCATTATTACGTAATTTTTCAAAAGAAAGAACCGTTCAACATCTATCATACCCAGAATTCAACGATTTCGATTATACATTGAAACTCGGCAACAACCGTTCGAAATAAATGTATCCTCGATTGTTTACTCCCGTGCAGCATATTTAGAATAATATGAAAAAAAGTACAAAAAGAATATTGACGGTATAGGTTTAGGTGTGCGAACTATTATTGTTTGGGGAAAAGAAGAAAGAGGAAGAAATAAGGAAGGAAAAAAGAGGTGGACCGCAGTTTAGAATGGATTTTCCCGGTATCGAATAGGTTTTCCCAAATTGGTCGCTCCGAGCAATCTCACTCGATCCCTACAACTAAGGCACTGAGATTAAGGGAATAAATTTCTCGAGCCGATAATTGTATTGGTAGTTTCGGTAACTAATGATCGAAAAGTCGTTAGCGCTACGTCCGATACGAAGACTTGTGTCTTACGGGCCTATATACATCCCCCACCTGAAAATGAAACTGTTAATTTATTTCTATACTATTGGCAATATCTCTCACCTCCATGTATATTCACCTACCTCAATCGACGTAATCCGAGTACCAATAATAGATATAGGTTACTTTTAATTATAATTTGTAAATAAATGGTATAATTAATTCGTATATCGACTATTCAATCACATAACTTAAAACATAAGTATTTCGGATAAAATAATAATTAATTATAATTGCAAAATAAAAAATATAATTAATTATAAGGAAAGTAAAAGTAATAAAAAATTAAATGAATTTAAAAAATTGGGCAGTTTCCCGGACTTATAATCACCCCCTTAGATTAACATTGAAATCATGAAAAAATGTTTAAATATTATTAAGTATAAAATCAACATCACCTCACCTAACGAATATTTACATCAATTGACAGTACAAAAACTACCCACATAAATAAAACATTTACTGAAAAACTCGATCGCAGTCATGAATTTCTTAACCCTTTCACTGGCAAATGTATCATATATATGATCAAAAAAAAGTCGTGCCACAACTGGCGATGTATCATATATGATCAAATTAATAACTGCTGCATTTTTCAACCAATTCATTTCAAATTCGGTGTGTAAGAGTTTTGGGGGTTGCTGATTACAAATCTAAGGTCAGAATTAAAAAATTCAAAATGGCGCAAACATAACCATCAGAATCGATTCTGCGTTCCCAAAAAGCCGTATATTGATAGTTAATCGTATAATTCCTTTAGTTTATTATCCTATACCATTTTTTGGCACGTACAGTAAAAAAGGCTGCACCAGTGAAAGGGTTAACTAATGTATCGAGAAACCTGCTCTTTTTTAATATATTTTTATTCTTATTATATTTATATTTTCAGTATAATCGCGTCGATGATCAAAATATCGCGTATAATGAGAAATAATCTTTTTATTTTTTACCAAATGTTTAGTACAAAAATTATGGTAACAACGTGTTAACAAATATAGAATTGTTTTAAATCTTAGCGGATAGTAATTATTATCGCTCTAACGATCAATGGTTTTTTTATCTCTCGTTGAATTCGTCTATTAAACGTTGTAACGCATATTTTGTGATGTTTCGTTGATTAAGATTAACAAATGAAATTAAAATTAATTGTTTTATTTATTTTAGTTCAATATTTGAAAATTAATATAAAAAATAGGTTTGATTAAATAAAGAACTAGAGACCACATAATATTTTTAATAATATAAAATATAACATTTATAGGAAAATATTTATTATTCCCCCAATATTTTTATCCCAAAAACTAGTCGTTTGCCCGAAAATAATGAGTAATACCGTGTCTAAAAAAATGGTGCCACTAATATCAAAATTCTTAATTGTCTATATATTAGGAAATAATAATTATAAAAAATTATAAAATCTGGAGAAAATACACATATGAGTACTTTGGATACATAGAAAAACATTATAAAGTTTAGATAACATCCACGACACAGACTACCGGTTACCTACAGCATAAATACTATTAATCAAATAAATCTATTCTTCGAAATAACCCAGCCATATGAACAAAATAAGAATCTCAGATCAAAAATATTAATCACAGATCTGATTTGTTGATATATCTTTTATATTAAATACGTATCTTCAGTTATTGTAATAATAATGTTAATAAATTTATAGTAATCCTTCAGATTAGTATTATAATTCTTGTAAGGGTTGTAAAACTAAAAATCCAGCATTATAAATGTTTAAAAATTAATTTTTAACAGGCTACAGGAGATTAGATTCATACTGCAAAAAGTGGAGATGCTTTTCTACAACTCCAAAGTAACTGCATAAATTTTTATGCAATGATCATGCTAATAGATTCATCTTTATAAGGCAACAAATATAGGGGAAGCCCGGGCAAGACGGTCATACTGGGCAAGACGGTCACCCCCCTCTATTTCTAATATGGGTGTTCGGAAAATTCCGAAAAAATTCAAGTATATTGTTTGTGTTACTAGTATTTAAATTTCAGTACGTCCGCGCCGGTCTCGATGGTAACATCGTCGAAAAACATAAATATTGATTTTCGTCTGAATCCTTACGATGTTATCAAGGTAAGAAAGTAAACTTATTTTTCACACAAATTATTAAATTAATAAATAAATAGTGTCAGGCTATTGTATTTAACTAGTTTTAAAAAAAGACACAGGTTAGAGCCCATATTAATTTTGTTTTTTACTAATTTTTAAAAAAAAGTCATTATATCCATTCCGGGCAAGATGGTCCGGGCAAGACGGTCATATGGCAATTATTCATTCATGAAGATTTCTATTGTTTAATTTGTTATGAGAAATATGTAGAGCCTCCCACTGAAGATTGGATTCAATGCAATCAGTGTAAAAAGTGGGCTCATGAAAATTGTTCACCATACAAAGGATATGGTAGTTATTTTTGCGAAGAATGCGACGATTAATGTACTATTTATAAAAAAAATTTTTCTTTTCTTTACTGTTAATGTTTCTATAAAAGTAATTTATATATTAATCTATTTTTTTTAGTAAATGATGTTTAAAAATATAAATATGTTCAAAATTCCTTATTTAACCAATTTTTATTGATTTTTCCTGAGGGTGTCCATTTTGCCCGGGCATTTTTGAAGGCCTCGAAATTTCACAATTTTTTCAACAATTTTTTATTATATGCTTAAGTTATAATATATCGATATACTTGCACGTACTTCTTTGTTCTGATTCCTACTTCCCGAAAAAAATTTTATTGATCGTATATTTTGTTGTTTAGTCCATTTTTTATTCGTTTTTCCTTAAGGGGTCAGTCTTGCCCGGGCTTCCCCTACATTTCTATTAATATTTCGGGCACTTTTCCCGGATATTTTGACCATAAGTGATCTTAATGATTTAGACCCACTCTGGAAATTTTTAGGCAGTTTCTGACTATAAAAAGACATCTTTTAGAGAGTATTAGGTTACCAGAGTCCGGAGCAGAATTGCTGATTTTCACTATTTAAGGTTTAAATGGCTTACAAGAGTGTGACAGCATACATTTATGTCTTTAAAAGTATTTTTAATGAAAAGTTCGGAAAATTTTACAAGAAAAGTCATAGTTATGTTTTTAGTGAAAAATGCATCCCCTGGGAGCTAAAAATTCATGAAAATGGGCATATAATGCAAAAAAGTGCTAAAATGTCAACTTTGACTCTCTGTAACTTAAAATAATGGCCCAGAAAAAATCTGAAAAAATTCAGGAGAACTACTGGATACCTCTAAAACATATTCCTACAGTTACAGCAATATTCATTTTTTTTATCTCCGATTTTACAGAGAACCACCCATATATATATATATATATATATATATATAATGTTGTTATGCAAGTCGATTTGTTTTTTTAAACTTTATACTCAAATACTGAAAAAGTATTCGAAAGTAAGTGATTGGCTACTACTTCCAAACCTGATATAAAGTATATACTAAAATTATGAAAAAAAAATATTCCGAACAAATAAAATAACAAATGTAAGATGCATCAAAATATTAATTTAATAAAATATATATTATACATAAATAATTTTCTTTCATTTATCTTTTAAAAATTTATTATTATTATGACAAATATTATAAATAATAAAACAATTAATAAATATTAATAGTAATAGAGTTAAAAGAAGTTTTAAGTCATATATATGTATATATTGTACATGTGCACATGCACGTTGGGGACTGTGTGTGTGATAAAGCTAATAATTAATTAGTATCACATTTTTAATGCAGCCATATTGTATAATACATAATATTAATATTATATCTGAAGTATGACAGTACCAAGCCTATTTAATAGCAGAGGGAAATTGTGATAAAAATTTCCAAACCATGTAAATTTCTACAAAAAATAATTGTAAGTTTAATAAAAATAATTAATGCTATTTTTTTAAGGATGCAATTAGAAAATAGCCAGCGAAAATTCAGAGTTTTTTTAATTTCTATTATATACATTACGATCAAAAACTTGTTTAATGTAAATAGGTGAAAGACATCAACAACACATAATCATTTAACGATCGTGCCTAGGATGTAAAAACGTATAGCTTTTACATAATTCGGCCTCTCTGGTTTAATTCTATATTTATTTTCTGATAAACATTTATTTAAAATATTGTAAGAGTACTAATTGTGGAAATTTTTCATAAGCTTTTTTTTTATTTTAACATCGCTCTTTTTATGCTCCCAAATCGGTGGTAATCAGCGATGGAGGTCATACGATGTTTTGGTGAAGAAAGCACTTGTTAAAAATACATTCGCCAGTGATAGTTGTATCAATCGGCCGGGGCCGGGAATCGAACCTGGGACCTCCAGTACGAGCCCGACGCCCTACCGACCGAGCCATCGCAGGCCTAGCTCTTTTCATAAGCTTATTTTATTAAAGCAGTTTCTTGTTTGATAAACAGTTTCATTACAGAAAACTGTTTAAATAAAATATTTATTTATTTTATTTATTTTATTTATCCAGAGTTACATAGATTCCACATACATCATATACAAAATACATAAAATATACAAAATCATGCACACAACATTCGCAGGCTACTGTTACAGTGCAGTAATTATCTTACAAGAATAACCCACTACAACTCCTCGAATCCTACAGAGAGAAATATAATTTTTCTGTTCGTAGATCCGGATTACAATCTTAAAACTAAAAAACAATGTTGGTTAGCTTCACTGTGATATCACAGCAATACCTTCCAACCATACTATCAATCATCCTTTTTCATTCATTCATAATTGGTTTCTTGACGCTATATGATTGTAACAATTACTTTCAATTATGTTCACAAAAAAAGTACAATGAACCGACAAATTGATGTTACGCAAAGAGCATTTGGTAGATTTATTTGCATAACTTTGATTAAAACGACTCTATTATAGTGAAAAATTTGAAAAATGTTTATATTTATACTACATATATGTCACAAAAAAAATCATTACCATTGGCTAAAAATTCACTGATACTAAAAAATTGGCATAACTTAAAATTGGCTCTACTTAAGTTAATAATTGAGTTATTACAGCGTTAGTCGACGATCTTTCCTGAATTTACCTTGAGGTACAATATTTAATAGTACACTAATTTTAAGTAAAACATTATCGAAAATTCGCATAATACAGGACCCATTATCATATAAGAAACGTTAAAGAAAAAATAAAGTACCTACCGACTTCTCCGAATGAAGGTATACATATGTAATTTATTTTAAATTTAAATTAATCTGACGAGTAACCCAAATGCCGGTTAAACGTTAATCTCCTGCGAAGACGTCTAGGTTTCTCTAAAATTGTGCATAGCAATAATTTCCATTATACATCGAGGCTTCGTGCACGCAAACGATATATAAAGGAGGATTAGCTGATTAAAATACAGACGTGCGCGTATCAGTGGTTCACTGAGAGCTTCGTCACTTCCTGAGGTATATTGTAGAGTCGTGCAACACGCAAAGGGGAGCTACGTAGGTGGCCGATGCACGCGCGCGACAGGTGGAGATCGCGGATCCTTTGACTTCTACCGATATCGGATCTGTATGCTGTTTGCGTTGCACTCCAAGCAACTCTCACTCGATTTCCGCCTTCTTCGGTTTATCAAGTGTGTTTACGTCGTCATTCGATGTACATTTATTCGACGACAATTGTCAAAAATCGAGGGGCTAATTAGCTGTATATATGGTTTACGCGCCTTTAGATATGGTAGATTGTACAATTTTTTAGTTAATTTAAAATAAGAAAAAGTGGAGCATCAAGGAGTAAACATTTTTATTATCAAAGTAACTTAGCGCTATATATTTTTTAATTATCTCTACAACTAATCTAAAATATAGAAGAGTCTGCATTGTGTAAAAATTTCAGAACATTTTAACAAATAAATCTTATATAAAAAATTATAATCTAAAAAGCGATTATTTTGAGATGTATACATATACGTATTTTCGGGTAGAACATGGTTTAAAATAATATTTGTATGCTTTATTAAAACTTTTTAGAAGCATGTTTCAAAGTGTATGCAATATCTAAATGCCGTATAGCTTTTAGTATATTATATCTATATATCTTGAAATCATATGATTAGTATTTCTCTATAAAAAAGTCTGACTTACATCTGATAAAAGACTGCTTTGTAAAAGTCTTACAAAAGTGTGGCTAGTAAGAGGGTTCCAGACTTTACAAGTAACCTTTTTGAAAGTCTGGGTCGTAGTTACCAGACTTTTTTCAATATTGTTGTCCAGATATTTTTAATTGCTGCAAAAAGATAAATGACCAGATATTTTTACAGGCATTATCCATCACTTTTAATTTTTAATTTAATTTTTTATTTTTTAATAGTCTGGGAAATGATACCCGATATTTTCAAAGACTAAACAACCAAGACATTTCTTTGATTTCTTGAAAATATCCAGACATTTTCCAATATTACGACCATCATTTTTGGGAAATGTCTTGGATAATATCTGCAAAAATATCTGGTAATTTTATCCAGACTTTTTACACCAATTTAAAATATCTAAGAAAAAATATTGGAAAAAGTCCGGTGGCTACATCCCAGACTTTAAAAAGAGTTACTTGCAAAGTCTTACTATTATCGTCTTACTAGACAGACTTTTGTAAGACTTTTCCTAGATGTTAGTCATACTTTTTTTTTTTAACTTTTAAGAATCGTGTTATTCAAAATTTTGACATATTCAAAAATATTTTTAGAGCTTTTTCTTTATTAACAATAATTTTCGTATATTCAATTAGTGCGAGGCATAAATGACTTTAATTAGGTTGGATAATTTTGGTAAAATTAATTAAATTTCAGAATTCAATTAAATTCAATTGGTGGTGTATTAGTCGATAACTCCAATTCTTAAAGAAACTACTAACTTTGGTATTTCCTTTATTAATCTTTGCATCAGTATTTTATTTTGTGTCAAGTTATGTTTTTCTGTGGAATATATGTTACCAATATAATATTTAAATTATGCCACTCTAACCCTAGTAGAATATCAAAAATTATTTATAGCCTGAAAACTAGGAACTAAGTAAGGAAAATGGATAAAACTGTGTACAATTTTATTTCATTGAAAACATCTAAAACTTAGATAGCATGTTTTGGCAATAATGTGTACAATTTGCGTCTTGTTTAAATATCTACAAAATGGATAGTACGATTAAAGAAAGTTTGTCTGTAAATAATTGGATTTCTACATACTAAGTAACTATTAAATAGACGACAATTAATAATTTTGAAAATAAAAAGCATTAAAAGCAGCGATATTATTTATAAAGAAGTTCAAAGCGGAATAATTTAAAATTTATTAATGTAAGCTTATATGAATCTCGTTTTTTTCTGTTAGTAAATGTTAACTGAAGCTTGTGACATATGAAAACGATAACCTTTAAAAAGTGCACTCCAGATTGTAACAATGCCTAAAGTCAGGAGTTCGGAACGCGTCCGAAAGCACCGCTTTATAAAGGCTAAGAAAAGACAAATTAGTAATTTATCACAAGCAGGTACAAAATTTAATAATGAGCTCACTCATTGTTTACTTGATGAAAATGCACAGTCAACATCAAATTATTTTGATGATAATTCAAGTAATAGTGCTCAAATTCAAGAAAGTTTTGATGATATTTCAAGTACAGACAGTGAGTGTAGTAATAATAGTGACAGTAGTGACAGTAATGTATATGAAGAATGGAATAGTGACTATTGTAGTGTTGAAGAAGGTGAATGTAATGGAGAAGATGATTCGAATCATGAACAAAATGATATTGTTGAAGAAAATGATAATGAACTTCCTAGTGAGATATCTGAGTTGAGGATTTGGGCTGTTACCTCAAGGATCCCAAAAAAACATCTGGACTCTCTTTTGAAAATTTTAAAAAAAAATCTGTTGCCAGATCTTCCTTCATGCTCCAAAGTTTTTCTGCACACCTCGACAGCTGAGTATAAAGTTTCATTTATTGAGGATTCAAATAATTCTCCAGCAGAATATTGTTACTTGGGAGTAAAAAAAGGCCTTGAGTTGTGTGTCAATCCTCTGTTACATGAGGATAAAATTTTAAACCTTGATTTTAACATCGATGGTGTTAAAATAAAAAAATCAAGCGCTAAGTTAATGTGGCCTATTTTATGTAAAGTATATTATAATTTAATGCCCCAAGTTTATAAACCATTTAGTGTACTAATATTTTATGGCAGAGGAAAACCTAAAGACAATAATACATTTTTGGAGCCATTTATATATGAAATTAATGACCTTCTTGCAAATGGTATTACCATAAAGAATGAACTTTTTAAAGTAAAAATCAGAAGTTTTATCTGCGATACGCCAGCCAGAGCTCAAGTAAAAGCAATAAAAGGACATACAAGTTTTAATGGGTGTGAGCGATGCAATGCGGTTGGTTTCAAAGTGGATGGTGTTACTGTGTATTCTTCTCATGGTATCGATAGAACTGATGAAAGTTTTAGGTCGTTTTCTGATATAAATCATCATACTGCTGCGTCACCTCTATTAGCTGTAGAACCAAAAATTGATTTGATAAGGCAATTTGCTCTTGATTCCATGCATTTGTTATTCTTGGGTTGCATGTCAAGATTGTTTGACAATTGGATGGGTGGAGATTTGAATGTGAGAATGAGTTCAAATCAAAAACTTGAACTTCATCGTCGAACAGCTATGCTGAAACAGGACATCCCAAAAGAATTTACAAGGAAAATAAGACCATCAAATGAGTATGCTGATTATAAAGCTGTCGAGCATAAATTTTTTGCTTTATACTGTGGCCCCATAGTGTTGAAAAAAATTCTGCCTGTTGAACAATATAAACATTTTCTTTTATTCCATGTGGCTTCACGTTTATTGTCAAGTAAGAAAGCCACAGCTTATGTTCGATTAGCGAGAAGCTATTATGAACAATTTGTTGACATTTCATCAACACTTTATGGGGAAAAATTTGTTTCATTGAATATACACAATTTAAGGCACTTATCTGATGACGTTGAAAATCTGCACAGTAATTTGAATGAAATTTCAGCTTTCCCATATGAAAGTGAATTGGGAAAAATAAAAAGGATTCTATTATCGCCCCATAGAACTGTAGCTCAGTATTGTAGGCGCTTACATGAAGAGAGAGTAGTTATTAATCAAATGGCTTTGCTTCCTCAACCAATAATTATTTTAAAAAACAAAAACTCAGAAATTTTGCAGTTATATTTTAGGCAACAGTATTTTTCAGTGAAGCGTCCAGACAATTTAGTGCTTCTTAAAAATGGTAAAGTTGGGCCAATTGGGAGAATGTTTATAGATAAAAATAAAATCTATTTAAAGGTATATAATTATAAAATTAAAAAATCATTGTACACATCTCCCTGCGATTCTTCATTGCTACAGATTCATGAAATAGAAAATGAAAATAGGAATAATGATTCAAGTTCAAAAATTATCTCACTTGATGATGTGTCTTCAAAACTGCTCAAATTATCAATTAATTTTTCTCCAGAAGATGAGAAGCGTAGCTTTGTGTTGCCATTACTTCACTAATTAAATCAGCATTGTATAAAAGGTACACAAATATTAAAAATATTTGTTATAAAAATAATAAATTATCTTGCCTAACCTAAATATTTTATAAAATCTTAAACCTGCTTAACTTTTAATAAAGCTTTTACCTATTATTCACAAAAATAAATAAGAATAAACACAGAATTATAAACAAATACAAAAATAGAAATTCATAAAAATACAAAATTTAACCATTAACATCTACATAAGTTTAATAGCTAGGAAATAGTTAAGACAAGCTAGTCTAAAATAGATGGATTCTTTTCTTAGTAGTGTACTAGTGCTTAACAAAATTTGTCTGTGCAAATGAAGAAGTTTTTTTAATATTAAATTTAAAGCTATATTATTTACTATAATTATTTATTATAATTATTTTGTGACTAATTTGATCTAAAGTATTATTATTTTTGTGAAATTTTAACATCTTATTATTCCTATGAGTTTGGCTAAATTGCTTTGAGGTTAGTAAAAAATTAATTCCATACAAAAGATAGCACTTTATTAATTGTTACTTATTCATAAGTAAGCTGCAACAAATTTCTTAAGTTCTAGAAATGGCTGCTTTTGCTGAAATTTATCCATATCTTGTTGTGGAATTTATATCTGCTGGACGAAGACCTCAAACTCGCAAAGTGGATGTTGTAGCGACAAAGTGGTTGATATTTGAGAAGAAAAGAAAACCTACAGTCAAATATCCTCCACCTCCTTACACTGCTGATGTTTATAAACAATTAAATCAGGCTTTAACAAACTTAACCGATGCTGCAGCGTCTTGGAAAACTTATTCAATTAAAATTAGAGGAAAAGCAAGTGAGTTCTAGTTAATACTAATTGTAACATAAATTTACAATTTTTTATAACTATAAGTAATTTAAAAAGTGTCTGTTTTTATTTTAAAAGACACTCTCGATGAAGCTTTTACAAAACTTGATTTGCTTAAAGAAAAAGAAAGCACACTGACAGTCGATTCTGATGATAATTTTTCTGATGCCGAAAAGAATGCTATAAACCAAATACATCAGAATCAGCTAAAATTTGAAGCTCTAAAATTTAAAAAATCAGTTACGAGTCAGAAAGAAAATAGTATGTATAATTATTTTGTATTCTCATATTTAAAACTTGTAAATTCATACTACATTGATTTAATATTGTTTTCAGGCTTGGTATTGGCACAGTCTTCAAAGAAAGTTACTGCATCACAATGTAGTATGTCCATACCACAAAAAGCAAATTTGAGTATGTATCCACTGAAGGAAGTGACAAACAATTCAATGGATTTGAGAAAAACTAACTCTGGCTCGAGCAAACAAATAAATAGTGAGTTTGCTTAATTAAAAATGTTTTAAATTAGTATATAACAGAGTAGCGCAGCACCAATTCTCTCATTACCCTAAGTATGAGGACAATAATGTGCATGCCCTTGATTAAATATATTTTTTCTATTTTCTAGAGTCTCAATTTCAAAATCTTTTATCATCAACTTTAAACAACATTCATTCAACTGATAACGAAAAGGAAGGCGTCGACGATTACTTGACTTTAAGTCAATATGACCATCTACAAGAAAAACCTTCAACGAGCAAACCTCATAGTCCAATTCCAAAAATGTCAAAAGTTCATTTTCAGCAAGTACTTTTGGGTAATAATAAACTTTAATAAACTTAATCGTTATAAAATTACCTTCATTGTTGTATTAATGCAATTAATATTGTTGTAGGATACATGCATACTATGATGGCTGACATGAAAGAATTAAAAAATGAAGTTAAAAAAATTAATAATAAAATGACTAATTTGGAAGCAATCATCACGAAAACTAATATATCAACACCAAAAGAATATATTGGTACTATCCAACAGATCAGTGAAAAGTTTCATTATAAAATACCGTTTGAAACTGTTGATGAATTCCAAAATTTTGATTTTAATTTAAAACAAAATATTGAATTATATGAAGCTGTGGTAAGATACAGACATTTTATATAACTAAAAGCTAATGATTTGATATTATTGTATTTAATACTTTTCAGTCAAATGCTCTGCAAACTGGTTTAGATGCATCATTGGTGATTTCAAGATCGATTGTGACTATGTTAAAAATGTTTTTAACAAAAGATGTGGCCAGCAGATACGTAGCAATAAAGAATTTAAAAGGAAAATATAGTATGAAGCCTACTACATTTTTTAAGTGCATTGAAGGTAAGATTTATTTAATGTAGTACTCGTATCTAATTAAGAGAGTAACACTTAGCCCTTTTCACATAATTCACTTCACAAACACTAATAACTTGCACTTTCACAAATACGTTTAGAAGAACAAGAAATTTAATAAAACTGCATCCATATGGAAATCATCATCTTTTTATTCATAATCAACATAACAAGTTGAGGAAAGAAAACAGTGGATTATTGGAGGTTAGTTTCTAATAACAGTTTGCGAAAGAGTCCTGGACCTGACGCAGACAGCTGAAAATTAGAACAGCCAAATTAACCTATAGCTAAATTTTATGGAACAACTTTATTTTTACCTAGGATCTGGTGCATTGTTGAAAAACAGCAATGTTGTTACTCAATCAAAAACGTTTGGTCGGATCTTTGACAGTAAAGAAGGGGGGGTAACAGAGACTGTCTCAAGTTTGACGCGCGTTGTCTTTGCTTTGCTATTTTCTTTCGTGTTGTTGGTACTATTGATAATCGACTACTCACAAGTTTGTCTCGCAGTTAGGAATAGCGCGAAACTAAAGCATTATAAACACGTAAATAAGTTACTAACATTTTTTTTACGGTTTTTACTTTTTATTGATACTTATATCAATAATTAGTAAAACAAATTTTATTTACATTACGAACAATACATGCATACCTTTATATTGTAGGTTTTATGCATTTCTTTTTTTAAATTTAATAAAAAATTTTTACATTTTCAGAACTTATTAAGGAACGCCGATCAATTTCGAAACTGGATACGAGGGACAAGGATATAATATCTGCCTTAAGTGCGGTTTTGAGCAATTCCTCTGCTTGGTACACATCAAAAACCAAATCCAAATTAACCTTGGAACAAAATTTAGAAAATGTAGAGACTTTCGAAACTATCTATGTAACCGCAGATGATTTTCAAAACAATAATAATGTGCAAGTACTTGCTGCCTTACCTGCCGAGTCTGAAGGCGAAGCTCAGTATATCGACCCACATGTAATGTATAAAGAGAAAGCGGATTTGCAATATAAAAATGACAATTCTTCAGAATTATTCAGTGACGAGGAATTCGATGAAAATGATTTAGACCTATTGAGCAATAATCTTTAATATTTTTTGTCTAAACTGTTTATAATATTCATTGTATGTTTATTTATCAAATTATTAAATGCTATAATTAAAAATAAAACCGTACCATATACATAGTTAAAATTATTATTTTATAAGTATCTGTATAAACAGTACGTTTACGTATAATTATAAATAGTTACATTAATTTAAATTAGTACGAATACAAATGTAGATTGTATTACCTTCTAATATGCGTGTGTTTATATTCATACACATGCGTATATATATAAATATACACATATTAGAGGTTAATACAAACTACACTTGTATTTTTACTAATTGAGATTAATATAATTATTATTACGTATGCATATGCCCGGCATGCAAGCACATACACGCACACGCGCGCGCTAATGTGTGCGTGCGCCGGTCTATTTTAAAACCTTAAAACTACAACGTTCATATCAATAACTTGCCATAGAAATAGCTTATATTCATGTGTCTAATAATACTGAGCCTTTCTTGGGTAGTTTTTATACCTTCCGAAATTTCCTTTTTTTCATAATCAACTTTCTTGGCTAAATAATATCGATGAAATACCTAACTCCGCGTACTCCAATAAATTGGGCGAAAATGTGCGAAAAAGCGTTTCATCGATACCTAAGTCCTGTACAAGTATACAAGCTTGTTCATAGACTGCACATGAATACGCTACCTACTAAATAGCTAGAAAATTGAAACTGATTCTACTAGGGAACTTCTAATAATTTTTAAGATATGTTTTTAAATAATTTTACCATAAAAAGTTTAAAAAACTTTCAATAAATTAATTAAGATTAATTAAATTTTAATTATAATTTTTGAGTCAATGAATTGACTCAAGTGACAAAAAAATAGTTGTAATTACTACACGAGTTTAGTTTCTTTTACTCATAGCTGGCAATGATAAACTTACATACCAATACCTGTTCGATAAAGTAAGTTAATAAAAACTACATCATAATCAATTTGTACTACGATTGTAGAGCTTCGTGCTCGATAGTATAAAATAAAAAAAATAAATTTAAAATGCTGTCAAATGCTATTTTTATATAGAGGAAGAAGCATATTTAGTGCGTAAACATAGAAGGTGTCGTAAGTTTCGTGTACAAAACAAAAATAAAGCAAGTATTATTATTATTTAATGACTATAAGCCCGAGTTAAAAATGAAAAAAAATATTTGATTTTAACAATTAACAACTTTTTTCATAACAATTGTAAACAATTATTAATTTTTTAAACAGATTATATTATTATTATTTATTATTATTATTTATTAGCCAGATAAAATTACATATACATTAAAAATAAAGT